>QTSX02000855.1:0-219941 GCA_014839935.2 Entomophthora muscae | reverse complement strand
TATGCCAGAGAAGTAGGAAGTGATCCTGAAGTACTAAATTATTCCATGATAGCAAGGATCACCTGTGCTGGGTGAAGATGAAAATATTCTATTGGTTGACATACAATAAGCGCCAAACCTAGATTAATAATTACCCAAATTAGGGGTGTGTTAGAATTTCCTAGAAGACATTGCTAGCATCCCAGAGATCACCCTTGCAAAAGTATAATAAGAATTAATCATTTACAATAAAATCATCTTTGAACCATCTTTATTTTATCCTTTATCAGGTTGACCTTTACCCTAATCCTTAAGTGCTTCTACGCAATCAGAAGCCATTGCTGGGCAATAATCATGGTTCCATTCAATCCTGGCTCTTCTGATAAAGTACCACTCATATCCTCACATATGACTGTATTCTGGCAAATGCCCTGTGCCCTATAATCTCAAATAATTGTGGCGTTGTAAAGCAAAAAGCACAACAGGGCCCACAATGTCTAGGGCTCATACCTTGAAGGGTAGTTGCAAACAAATAGGTAGTACTGATTTAGGTGGTGTATTGCTTTTTTCAAATTTCTCACATAATTCACATTTGTCTAAGACTTCTTAGACATCTTGGTATAGGGTTGGCTACCATGCTTTGTGTTTGAGGAATTTGTATTGGTTGCAGCTTTTTGTATGTCCTAAGTCCCTGTGATAACACAGGATTTTGTCAACTTGCTGATGTGTGGGGACATAAGGGATGGTGGTTCTGTTAGTCATTTTTTTATGTAAGGTGCCATACATGTCTGCAAATAAGTGTTTGTTCTTAATGACTGTTTCCTTTGTCATGTCTATGGTGCCAGGGGGAAAGCCTTTGTCCTTTGTCCAGAGCACCAAGAGAGGCTAGTCTGGGTCAAGCCTATTCTTGTCTCTTGTGGCTCTGACGTACAGGCTCAAGAGTGCATCTGCCATGGCAAGTTCAGGACCAGGTTTGTACTGTATGATCATATTGAACCTTTCTAGGAGTTCCATCTAGCAGGCTTGACAGAAGGATAGGTTTGCTTGGGTTTTGAAGTATATAAGCAACTTTTGGTTGGTCAGTGCTGTGAACTCCTCCTGTTTTTTTAGGTAACAACACTATTTGACCAGACAGTGCACAATTACCAAAAACTCTTTGTCATGTATAAGGTATCAGAACTTGCCGTCTGTCAATTTGCGTGATTCATAGGCTACGGGCAGGAAGTCACCATCATTGTTTTTAATTTGTATTACTCCCCCAATGGATGTGTCAGAGGCGTCTGTCTTCATTTGATATTCCCCATCATGTTTGGGGTATTGTAGGATGGGTGCCGTTGTGAGCTTCTCTTTAAGACGTCTGAAGCAAAGGTCACATTGGAGGATAAATACAAACATAGATTTGGTGCCAGTTATGGCAGACAGGGGTGCAGTCAGGACGCCACAGTTGGGTATCAAACATTTTACATAGGAAATCATTCTGTGAGAGAGGGGGGCTAAACTAACTAAGTTTGGCTCCCATCCCAGTGAGACAAACCACCAGGATATTGCCCAGTGGAGAAATAGAACATCCGCTCAAAGAGGGGACCACAGAGAGGACACAGGGGAGTGCTGAGGGAAATATGCATTCAGTCCCATCAGCACCAGACCAGTGAGCAACCAGGGTGTACAAGTGGAGGTGGGAGGAGACAACACAGGAGCGTGCAAGGGTACCAAATCCCTCTTCCCCAGATCAGGAAAGGCAGGTATTGGCATCTCCTCACCTGCAGGAGCAAAGGAGGCATAGTTAACATCATCAAAATCCAGGTTTTCACAAGTCAAGCTCTTCACCACAGCCTCCCTAGAGAACATAAGACCATTTGGGAGATTTAAGAGACTGGAGGGATCCTCACCCATAAGCCAAGCAGAAGAGGTGATTTTAAACTGTTGTAACTGTGCTGTTTTAGAAGAGTTACACAGGGAAAAATATTTAGAAGATAGATAATAATCTTTATTGTGAGATAGTGATTATATAGCTATTGTGAATTAATGGATAGCAGGAACATGATTGGTGATCACATGGCTGGATGGAAGAGGAGGGTGGCTTGATCCTGCTAATGAGTCAAGCGCCAAATCAAGGTATCCACCATGAAGGATCATCATCTGTTCATGTTGATGGATTTGTTAATCCGAGTTGACTTCCTAGTCTGGCTTTGAGTGACCGGGTAATCAGATTGCAGGTCACAAACCTGCTTGGTTGAAACCTTGCTGGCGGGTCAAGCCTGCGGTTTTGACAAAACCACAAGTATGGCAAAGTCAACCATAGGAGCAACACAAATGGGGCCAACAAAAACACAACAACTTTTAGGACTGGGAGTATCATAATAATAATCCCTGCAAAATTTGAGGGAGATTGGTGGGATTTTTAAAATTTTAAGCAATAAAACAGTGACCAACAGGGGCAGCCACAAGAAGAAAGCCAAGGGGGAGCAACATATGAGGTTTGGGAAGCTTGGTTGTGAACTTGGGTGTCTTGAGACAGACAAAACAAAAGCAGGTTTGAAAATAAGTAAATTAAATAAGATTCAAGATAACAGTAGATATTATATTGAAAATTAGTTGAAATTTTAAGTTTGAGAGCAGTTTTTAAGAGCAAGAGCAAAGAGAAGCAACACTTATATGCTGACACCTTTTCCAAAGATGTCTGAAGAGGTGCCAGGTTCAAAGCAGGTCAAGGTAAGGTAAGTTTAAAGGAAAATGCTAACACTTTAATCTTTAGATGATAAGGACTCAAAACTTAGTTTCAGTCCAAACAAAGTGATCAAAAATAAGTGCAACAATCAAAACTTTGATAAATTTGAGAATTGACAAGCAGGGGACCCAAAGTCCCCTGTCATTGCTAAAAGGGAATGGGTTGTAGGGAGTGGTCACACGACTAATTTGACTAGCATCTGGTTGGCTGGGTGATAAAATTTGCTGGCCAGAGCCAGGGGTGCTGGAGAGTTTCAGGTTAATTTTTGCGGATCCACCTGATTGGCTGGAAGATACCTCAACTAGTTCAGATTCATTTAGCTTTCTGGTCATAGATGTGGCCCCATTTGATTGGGCGTTCCTGATTGTTTTTAAGAGAGGATAATACCATGCTAGCAAATAGTCCAAATTAACCAGTGTTTCTTCCCAGGCTGATACAACCAAAGCCAGGGGTTCTGCAGGGTATGCCAACATAAATCTTTCATCCACAGTGTGGGCTAAATATTTGAGTGAATTAAGTGGTTTTGCTGGACTTACATAGGTCTTTTTTGTGCAATGAGGAAAGACAGTCCTATCCAAAGCCAAAGAGGGCAGTGAATTTACACATTTTCAAGAATGTGCGGAGTTTTGACTTGTCCTTTAGAGGTGGCATTTTTCAAATGACCTGAATCTTCTGGCTGTCAGGCTTGATGCCATCTTTTGAAACAACATGTCCCAGGAAGGGTAGCTGTTTGTGAAAGAACTGACATTTGGAGGGCTTGGCTAGAAGCTTATATTGTGCCAAGGCAGAAAAGACTGCCTTAAGTCCTTGTGATGTTCTTCCAAGGGGCTATAGACAATGATGTCATCCAGATATACCAAGACATGATTTCCTATGTGCAGGGAAAACACCTCATTCATGAAGGTCACAAAGGTTAACAGGTTGTTTGTCATTCTGAAGTTGAGTACCACAAACTCATATGAGCCATATTTAGTGTGGAAGGCTGTTTTGGGTATATCTTCCTCCTTAATAAGGATTTGGTTGTAGACTGTGGTTAGGTCAATCTTGGAAAAGACTATGGCGCCGCCCAAGGCATCAAAGAGATTGTCAATGAGTGGTAGTGGGTAAAAATTCTTGATGATAACTTTGTTTAGGGCTCAGTAGTCTGTGACTAGGCGCAGAGTACCATCTTTGCCACAAAGAATACAGCAGCACCAAAAGGAGACTGTGAGGGGCGGATAATACCTTTTTCCAACGCCTCCTTGAGGTAAGCGCATAGGGTGTTGTCTTTGTTTGGGGTAAGGGGATAGATGGTTGTTGCTTTAGATACAGCTCATTTGGGTTGGGTGGAGTGTTGGATATTTTTTTCTGATGGCAACCCTGGCAGAGACTCTTTGAAGATCTCTGGATGGCAGGCTACAATTTTGCAATCCTGAGGCGTAGTGGTATCTTAGTGGTCCTTGAAGTGTATGATCTCATACTAACATGAGTCCCAGTCAATTGCCTTGAGTTTCTCTTTTTTTGCCCAGAGTCTCTGTAATGCACACAAAGATGTAGTCGTGTAGGAGTTGGTCCACTGAGTCAGGGTAGATCTGGTGATTGACACCTTCACGCTTAATGGTCAATACTGAGGTTGCCCAGTCTACGTGAGGATTGTTCTTTTGTAACCAATCCAACCCCAGTACAATGTCAAACTTTGGGAAGTCAATGACAGGGCCTTGGATAGCGGAGTGTAGATTCTCAAACATGACAGAGAAGGGGGTGGTTTCCCTTGTTACAGCAATGTGATGTTCATCAGTCAGGACCACGTTTTTAATCTGCAAAGGATTAGTGGCTAGCTTGAACTTATCTACAAAGCTGCTGTTTACTAGGGATCAATTTTCACCCAAGTCCAGGAGTGCTGAGCCTGTGTAACTGCAAAAACAGAAAGAATAGGACATCATTTTATTGGCATGTCTGGCAATGGTGTATAGTACCAGGTCCTCTGAGGGCACTTGGATCATTGGGCATTGATTCACATCCTTGGGTTGGTACTCACTGTTGGGCAAGTCAGGAGCTGTTTGGGGATAGCTTGGCTTGCTTAGTGCTCTCCCCATGCTTTTCTCTTGTCTTATGTGGCAGTAAATGGAAATGGGTACGGTTTGACTGGCTGTTGTTCCCATTTTCATGTCCATTTGAGCCTGTGGGTTTGTGGTTTTAATTGTTGCTATTATTCCCAAGAGGAGATCAATTGGAGTGTCCAGTTGAGTGAGAATTTTTGGATTGCTCCCTCTTTCCAGTTTGCGCCTTGTGGAGAGTGTCAGACGTTTTTTCTTATTTCTCTGCCTTGCAATACAAGCTTTGCAAGTTGGTCACTTGGTCCAGGCTTACATGTCTCATCACGTGTGACTTGAGGGCGTCATAGTACATGAGGTGGGTAGCTGGTTTTTCAAAGGCATATCTGAGGGGCACATAGTTGGAGTTCCTTGTAGGCTTAGGTGAGCTCCTTCACTGTGCCTTCTTGGGTTAGATTCTTTACTTGGCATATAATCATGAGTGTGGTGTCCTTAAGCACAAATCTTGCTAAGAAGTCCTGTTTGAAGGTGTCCCAATCCTTCATAATGTGTTTTTTGTGCCACTTGTTGCACCAGGTACCAGTGTTTTGTGTCAATTAGATGGAGATCTCTGCAATCCAGACCTGTTGTGGCATTCTATTTGTGCCAGCTTGCTCTGGGCAAATTGAATCCATGCTGCAGTGTTGTTGGCTCCAGGAAAAGGTTCCAAGGCAGTTCTTCAAAGTCTCTGGGCCACGTAGGCTGGCATGACACTGTCTTCTATTGCTCAAGGAATGGCGGTGGGTGCTTGGAAAAACCCTTGTGCCAATAGGGCGTTGAAAGCAAAGAGCAGGATCACCGTGTTCTGGTAAAGGGTAAAACCATCAGGTATCTTGGTACCAGGTGTGTACAGTCCATTCTAGCAGAAGACCAGACATGATTCTATTGAGGATTTGTTGACTGCATCAAGTACAGGCAACAAGCAGAATTTTTGCAAGATAAGGTAGGATGGAGAACCTAGCTGTGCTACCAATGTTGTAACTGTGCTGTTTTAGCAAAGTTACAAGGGGAAAAATGTTTGGAAACTAGATAATATTCTTTATTGAGATATAAGTATTATATAGTCATTGTGAATTGTGGATAACAGGAACATGATAGCGTTGATCACATGGTGGGATGGTGAAAGGGGTGGCCTGATCCTGGTAATGAGTCAAGCGCCAAAACAAGATATCCACTGTAAGGGGTCAGCTTTTGTACATGTTGTTGGATTTGGAAATTTGAGTCAACTTCCTAGTTTGGCTTCAAGTCACTGGGCAGTTGGGTTGCAGGTCACAAAATTGCTTACTCAGAACCTTGCTGGCAGGTTGAGCCTGCTATTTTGACATTATGTATAATTGCAAGTTATCTGTACAGTAGTTTTCAAACCTGTTGAGATAAATATAAATTCTCAGTCTAAAAACAAATACAACTCAGTCTAAAAAATTAAAGTGGATCCAAATCTAGTGTAATTTAATATAAATTCCTTGATTTTTTGTTTTTGTTTTTAGACTGAGTTGTATAGGTTTTTAGACTGAGATTTTATGTTTATCTCAACAGGTTTTAAAACTACTATATTATTTGAAATGAATTTCAATAAATTGTACTCTTATCTACAATTTAATTATTATGTGTTGATGGTATTACTATAAAAACCATTATTTGGGATGTAATTCAAACAACATGTCAAATATATATAGCCTTGTACACAAATTAGAAGAATACCTTCAAAAGGTTATTAAAGTTGAACAAAATCATTAGGAAAATAGTAGTGAAGCAATTGGGAAATGAAGGAAGGGATTTGGTCTAACAAAATAAAGTTGCAAAGAATGGTTTGGGGACAATTATCCAAGAGAAACATAAAGAAATAGTGTTAAATTTACAAAGAAAAATGATTCAGCATTTAAATTTCACAAAGCAAGTTACAACTTGTGGGAGTTCTTGAAAAGTAATAAAAGAAATAATCAAACATTCAATGTAAGACTTCAGACTTTTTCAACAAAAAATGCAGTTGTATCAAAGCCTGTGCTCAACCATCATCAACAAATTACTATTTCCCAAGGCTACAAGAGATGCAGCTAGGATTGAGACAATAGTTTTATTGATGAACCTAAACAGATGGAGATTGAATTGCTTGGAATAATAGAACTGTGAGGGTTTTTATATCCAATTCTATGAAAAGAAGATGATAGGGGAATTATGTTTAAGTGAAATTAACTCATAATTTAAAATAGTAAATATATCATCAAGAGTAAGATTCTGAAATCTGGAATTGAGGGCTTTTTGGCTGACACCAGTTTGGGTTGAAATGATTTGGTATTTGCGGAAATATAGATGACCAAAGATGGTAAAGGAGAAATAAACAAACATAAGTCTTGGAATAAATATCAACAAAATAGGATATATCAGTTGAGACTTAAATTCTCAGTCCTGACATTCAAATTAATAGAAGGAAATAAAATGTAAAATGAAAAGAACAGAAATGAAAGGAATGAAGAAGGAACAATTCAAGCCAAAGGAAATGAAAATGTTGAAATGGAAACAGAAGGAAAAAAGGAAATGAAGAAAACTCAATAAGCAGAAGTTCTTCAAAAATGAATGAAGGTTTATCAAATGAAGAAAATCAAGAGGAATCAGAAATTGCAAGAAAAACAAGGAAGATAAAACCAAGGAAGATCAATGAAAAGCATCTAGCACTCATGAAGTTTGCTGAAGGGGCACCTGTGGCTGTGGGCCTGTTGAGAAAGAATTAGTAATTTCATTTATCTTTTACTTACATTTACTTTAGTTACTTCAAGAAATGAGGAAGAGTTTGTTGAGGTAATGGCCTATACACCCAGTGGTGTATATGGGGGCTATCAAAAACAGATAGCCCCTGTCATTCAAAGGAACCCCACAGAAATCAATCAAAGAATTCAAATGAACATGAGCAATTATGCAAACAAGGAAGCTTTAGAAAGGGAATATGAAGCATTGGGGGGGGGGGGGGGTTCTCAACTTGCGTCAGGGAAGCCTACAAAATAGGTGGAAATATTTTTTAAAGAAATGAAAGAAATACAAATGAATTTTAAAATAAATTTTGATGAATTTATTTACAAATGCATTGAACACTTTCCTTTTTCAAATATGAACTCTTATGAACAAAATTTAAAAAAGTTCAATTTAAAATAGCAAATGATTATATCAAAGCAGCAGTTTTTAATGGATTAATTAAATCAATGTCTAATCAAATAGGAGGTGCAATACTGGTCAACAAGATGAAACTTTTTCTATTATTATTTTCAGAAGCATGGGGGCCAATCCCACCAAAATGGCAGAAAATTCTATATTCAAACTTTTAAATACTTCCTATATAAATAGATTAATAACAATATATAAGAAATTTTGCCTGTTTTCTGAAATTTACACATCCCAGCAACTGCATCTTGCGTCTAACTTGAAATAATTATTCACTGCATTTTGAAATCAATTGTGAAGAAGTTAGAAGACATCCCCCTTCAAATAGATGTCTGCTGTCTGGCATTAGACAAGATGAAGACATTGTGGGGCTATAGAACCATAGAGCACATCCTCTATTACTGTTTTACATTAGCCTTTTTATATGGTTATTTCATGCCTCCTGAAAAGAATCTACTCATCAATTCTCTCTCCTCATTGCCTTTTATTAAGTGCTCTGCTACCACCAGGGTGCTGAGCGCCACCCCATTAGCAATTGCGCCAGAGTTATCCACCACATACAGAAGAGTATGTGGTCCCAATTATACAATAGATGAAAATCTAATTTTGGGTATAATTACCCAAATAATCACATTCTCCTTGCAATTTTCTTTCCTAATAAAAATTCTTTCTCCTGCAATTTAATTTTAATTTTTAAAAAGGTATAGTAATATCAATATAGAACATAACACATAAATAAACATGTTCAATATTAAACTACAATTTAAAAATTGTTTATATAGTTGGTTAGCAAGTATGGATTAATATATTCCATATGTAAACAAACATGATCTTGATTTACCCGCCTTGAATTGTCCACCTCAATTATGTTTTAAACACTTGATTGTTTAGAAATTGAATTACGTTTCCCTTTTTATATGATTTGATAGATAAATTTGCTACTGTAGAGTCAGAAACTAAAGGTAAAAATGAGGAATTGTCAAATTCTTTTTTGTGAACTCACCAACTTACTGGAATATTTTTCATCTTTTTATATAAAAAAAGTAAGTTGTTCTGGGATGAAAATTACTCCATTAAGTTGGTGAGTTCACGCAAAAGAATTTGACAATCCTGTATTTTTACCTTTAGGCTCTGAATTTACAGTATTCTCAACCTGTGTCATAAGTAATAATTAGTAAGAAATGATGAAAATCATTTTTTTCCATGGTGTGTGGCTATAGTTGTACTGAATTAATAAGGTTCAAGTGATGACTCACAAGTTTTAATCTGTGACTTTTAAAAAATGCCATTGCAATAAAAAGGATTCATGTTTATTTAAATAAAATTAATATATTTCTACCTTTTTTAAAGAATTTATTTGTTAGTTATCCTGTCAATAAGATATCAGGTGTCTTGTACTAATACTTATATCTGAATCTAATATATTTAGTTATATTTAACTGAAATCTGAATTTGTTATCTATAAAATGCAACCTACCAACAAGTCATTATAATATAAAAATATTATGTTTAAGCCCCATTAAAAACAAAAAAAAATAAAACAAGTAAAGCCAGAAACACCCATTTATTTGATTGGCTTGGAAGCAAGAGTTTTGGTAAGGAAGGGTTTTGGAGTGCTCATAAAAAGCTGCAACCACATAAGGTGGCATCACAAATTGCTGACCTCAATAATATAGAAGATATCTTCTGTGTGCTGTGGGAGGCCTTTCTTCACCTTATTCTAGATCCAACCAATCACCTCTTCTATTGGATTCAGAAATGGAGAATAGGGTGGGAGGAAGAGGAGTGTTGTGTTCTGAGGCACAACACAGACACACAACGGGGAATCCTAACCTTAGGATTAGATTTGTACTAAGTCTTGGTTAGATGACAGGGAAGGCTATGTAATTATCTTGCAGCCCTGGAAGAATAATCTCTACTAGTTGTGGCTAGAGAGAGGCGCAGAAGTACTGGACAACACAAAGATAATAATGTAAATAGAACTTAATTTTATTGGTGAATTAGGAAAAGGAATATATAGTGGTTGTTGATACCCAAAACACTACAGGACAATAGGATCACTTGTCACAAGTATGAGTGGGGCAAGTGAGATGCGCAGAGTCAAGAAACAAAAAAATGTATTTCCTGATTCAGTCATCAACTCATTTCAAGAGGCAAAAGCAAAAGCAAGAGATTTGTCTTCAAAATGGTCCACCAAAGGCAAAATCAACACATGCTGAATAGTGGTAATTATGACATTGCCCTCCTCTAGATTGGCCTTAGGGGGGCAGTACTTGCAGAGGAACTTGGCATGCACTCAAGCAAAAGGACGGCCACTGGAGAAGCTTAACTGTGTATTCAGATCCCCGTTTGAAAGTCACTTCTAAAGGGCCAATCCACAGAGAGTCCAATTTATGCGCGTGCCCACCTACTCTGTGTTGGTAGTAAAGAACACAGTCACCAACATCAAACCCAGGCAGGGGGGAGTGTCCAGCATTGTCAGGAGAGAGCTCAAGCATCTTAGTCTTATATGCAGAAGTGTAGGCAGTGGCCTGTATATCAATTATGTGGTTGACTAGATCCTTGATGTGGTCATCAGGATTCATGGCCTTATCAGAGGAAAGCAGGGGGGCCCCAAGAGCAATGGGGTAGTAACATCTTGCCCATACATCATAGCAAAAGTGGAGTACCCAGTGACACAATGTTTGCTAAGGCAATACACAAAGAGAGCAGCAGCTAAGTATAGGTCCCAGTTGACAGCGTCAGAGTAGGTGAGCTTCCTAATGATGGAGACCAGTGTTGAATTTGCATGCTCAACAGCCCTATTGGTAGAAGGGTTGTAGGGGCAGAGAAAGACTGTTGAGAACCCAAAGCTTTGACAACAGAGTTTACCAGCTTGGCATTGAAGTTAGTCCCATTATCTGATATTAACACTTGAGGACATCCATGGCAGTAGAAAACATCTTGTAACAGGAAGGCAGCAGTTGTCTTAGCCATGATGTCCTTTTTAGGGCAATCCTCTACCCACTTGCTGAAGTAATCAACAGGAATCAGTATAAAGCAACACCCAGAACGTGAGCAGGGGAGAGGACCTACTGCTTCAATGCTGACAGTATGAAATGAATGGTGAGAGGGAACTAATTTGAATTCTTGGGCAGCAGCTCAAGGCCTCTGCAGCTGGCAGTTGTGGCAACTAGCTATTACATCTGGAATCAGAAGGCAAAGGTTTTCCCAGAAGTAATTCTTCTGAAGCCAGTCAAAAGTCTTGATGATGCCTCCATGCCCAGTCTCTTTATGAGCTTGCAACACCAACAAGAGGCAAAGACTGGACCGTACATAAGGCAGATATTAATCTTGTACTTTCTTGAAGAGCTGATTGTTGCATATGATGGTACCTTTGGATAGCTTAGACAAGGCCAGTTGAACCTCTTCTGTCTTGCTTTCCCAAGAAGAAGGGTATCTAATTATTTTGTACAGCTGTTCAGCCTCCGCAGGATGTAAAGCAAGAATGGGCATTCTGGATAGCATATCAGCGTTCTGATGTTGAATCCCAGGAGAATGGAGCACAGTGAAGTTGTAACCTTGCAGACGTAGGGCCCATCTAGCTAGGCGCCCTTCTAGCTCCTTAAGTTGTTGTAACCATTTAAGTGAAGTGTGTTCAGTGGCAACTGTGAAATGGGTACCATACACATAGTGGTGGAACTGTTTGACTGCATGCAGCACAGCAAGGCACTTCTTCTCTGTAACACTATAGTTCTTCTCATGCTTTTTAGCATGTGGGAAGTGTAAGCCGCAGGATGATCTACACCCTTATTGTCTAGTTGGGCCAGAATAGCCCCAATAGCAAGATTGCTAGCGTCAGTGTTTAGGATGAACTCCTTATCATAGTCAGGATACAATAGGATTGGCGCCTCTTTGAGTTTTTGCTTAAGGGTTTCAAAGGCTTGCTTCTGACTGGCAGTCCATTCAAAGGGACATTACGTAAAAGCTGGACTAGAGGTTCACTAATATTGGCAAATTCAGGGATAAACTGTCTGTAGTAGCACATCATCCCTAGAAAGACTTGTACCTCTTGCAGGTTGGTGGGCAGAAGCATTTTATTGATGGCTTCAACCTTCTTAGTCATTGGGAAAATCTCTGTCTAGGCTACTTCATGGCCCAAGAATTCAAAACAATCTTTGAAGAAAGCGCACTTTGAAGGTTTTAGTTTGAGGCCAGCTTCTTGAATCTTTATGAGCACCTCTTTGAGGTGAGCCAGTTGATCAGTGAAGGTAGCGCTGAAAACTGTTATATCATCTAAGTATACTAGGACGCATGACATCTTAAAGTTGTGGAGGATGGAGTCCATGGCCCTTTGGAAGATCTGGGGCATTGCAAAGTCCCTGTGGCATGCAAGTAGGCTGAAAAAGCCCTTCAGGAGTAATGAGAGCGGCTTTCTGACAATCCTTGGGGGATAGGTCAACTTGCCAGTATCCAGACGCCAGATCCATGGCAGAGAAGAACTTAGAGCCTCCAAGTTTTTGGAGAGAATCATCAATAAGTGGCAAGGGGTACAAGTCCTTCTTAGTTAAAGAGTTCAATTGGCGGTAGTCCATCACAATACAATGACCTCCATCTTTCTTCTTTAAGATGAGTAGCAGGGATGCCCAAGGACTTTGGTAAGGTACCAGCAGCCGAGCGTCCAACAGTTATTTGAGCTCTTTAGATGCCTAGGCGCTCTCCACACAGCTGTGGCCATAGGGTTTAGCATAGAAGGGGGGAGTGTTTCCAGTGTCAATCTGATGGATAACGCCTTTGGCTAACCCATAGCCAGTACTGTTCTTAGCAAAGATTCCAGAAAATTGGTCTAGCAAGTCTAGCACCTCTTATGTTGAACCAGGGACAGCTGTGGAAAGTCTTGCGCAGTGAACAAGGATAGGACTTGGGGTTCATCCTCAGGTAGGTTAAAATCTTGGAACATGCCAAAGGGATGAAGAGACAGGACATCAGGAGAGCTCAACTGCTTGTCATATCTGACAACCTGCCCCCTAGACACGGTTATGGGGAGAGCAGTCAGGTTGGCTACCAACAATTTAACAGGGTCCTTATGGGAGACATCTAGGATTCTAGGACATATATAAGGTTTGTTGAGCCTTAAAGAGGGGGGAGAGTACAACTCCAAGATGGTTTGTTTAGGTAGTTCCTATGATATCTGGGAGTCTAGGATGGCCTGATAGCCAGGGGGATGGTGACAGCAGACGTGGCTAGGAGAGGGATCCCCTCAGACGCAGGACAAGCCATGGGTGGACATTTCATGTTTGAAGAGCGGGTGCAATATTTGAGAGTGAAAACCCCAGTGGGATATTCCAAGGCACAAGTCTTGAGGCGCTTCCCAGGAACTTTAACCGGCTCTTCAAAGATCAGAGGGACTTTTTGTCCCAGAATAGAGAGGTAACCATCTTTCAAGTTGATTATCCTGTTATATTCCTATGGAACAGAGTGCCAACTAAGAGATTGTAACTCTTGTTTTCCAAGACAACTGCTGGCGCAGCTAGGAGAAGCTTGCCAAACCGCATGGGTAGAGTGGAGTATGCCCCTATGGTGTGGGTCATAGACAGTCCAGCCGTGCCATACAACTGGTGATAATGAAAGTCAGGGGCAAGTTTGAGTTTCTTCACAAGTTTGGAGGAGACAACATTGACTGGCAAGCCAGTGTCTAAAATGGCCTTGATCTTCACTTTTTGAATGGATATTTCTACTCAAGTGGTAGTGCAACCAAAGGGTGGAAGGAGAGCCAAGATATCCTGAGCCTCTGCTAGTTCCTTATCCCAATTCTCAATCATGCATCTTAATCCTGGGAACTCCTTATGAACAGTTTGGAGAGGGAGAGAAACAGATACATTATTGAAGACAGTGTCAGCAACCTTGGTAGCTTCTTCTGACAACTCCACTAGCTTGGGGAAACTCTTATCTTGAGTGAGGTAAGGGCAAGAGACAACTTCTTTGGCTTCAGGAAAAGGCTTAGCAGTAGTTGTATTCTTTCCTGATTGCAATTTATAGGGGGCTTTAATGGTTTTGGGAACAGCCAGAAAAGAGTACCCATATGCATTGGCGTTGTCTGTATCAGAGTCATTCAGGTCAGAGTTGTTAGAGATATTGTGGAACAATAGGAGGATAGGAGGAGCCTCATTATCAGCAGGCTTGGAGTCAGATATAGAGGGAGGGATTGAAAGAGACTGGGAAGAATTGTCAACCAAGATTGTCTCTGCCTCTAGGTTGACTGCTCTTTTCCCACCTGCTCTTTTAGATCAGCTCCTTCTACCTGTGGGATGAACAGACTTGAGAATGATGACCTATCTGACCACGGTTGTGGCAACCTTGGCGTCAAGGAGGATTTTGTGAGTTCATGGTAATAATGAAAGGACCACAGAAAGACAACAGAGTTAGAACCAGCTCAACTTTCCCTAGCAACTTCTCAAGAATGGGTACAGTAGTTTTAAAAGCTGTGGCAACAAGCAAAAATTCTTCAGATTTAAACAAAATGATTTCAAATACAAGCAAAATCCAACTCTCAGATTAAAATAAATACTCTGTTAACAGAGTTTATTGGCGTTAATGGGCAATATGGGTCAACACAGCAACAAAAGGCTCACACGCAAAGCAAAACCATTCAAAATATAATCCAAAATACATTGATTCACAAACAAAATGGTGTGAGTTGACTTTTGGTGTACATATGTTTACTATGTGAATTGGTGATGAAATACACCCAAGCAAAGTGTGCCAAAACTCAATCCAAAAACAAAACACAATAGCAACTCACAATATAAACAAAATCACTCACGTAATGTGTGCAATGGATTGTAATCATGAATGATACCAAGGTATCTAAAATAAGACACAAGATCTGAAACATAAATTTGAAAAATATTGTGTTGGGTGTTTGAATTTGGCAGTAAAATCTAGGAAAATGAGTGGATTTTTTTTGAGTATTCTAAAATGGTTGTTGTAAAACCAAAAACAACTAACTAAGAAATAAAAAATCTATAATTGGGATATTGGGTGGGAAAAAATATTAATTGAATATCCATAAACAGATAAAAGCAAAAATTAAAATTAGTGAGTAACTTAATTAAGTTTTATTTAATATTTTATTAAATTCTAAAAATGGAAGGAACACAACAACAGACTACCATTGCACCTGTTGTGCGCCGTGGTTGCAGTTGCCCTGCGGGTCAAAGAATAGACTTAGTACAACACAAGTGCCTACTCAGGAGGGAGGTGGGAGAGGAGAGTTCCATAGTGATGCTGCACTGACACAGCCAGTTCAAGGAACACAAGCTGCTAGGGTGCAGAGCATAAACCCTTGGGTCCCAAAGAGACCCGGAAGCCCACCAAGGTTACCTTCACCAAGAAAGTTAGAGACAAGGAGGTGGAACTTACTTCATATGTGTTTGACGTTGTGTACCAGCAAGAGTCAGTCCCGTCAGCCATGCTGGAGAAGGTGAAGCCTGTACTTGATACTAGCTATGAGCCCTACGTCAGCAATGGCAATCAGGAGGATGCCAAGGAGCCCCAGTTCTACCAAACCAATGAGGGTCAGCTAGTGCTCAAAAAGGTTGCAGCCTTCTACAACAAGGTCCCCATGCCTTGCAAGCCTGTCATCAATCAGGATCCTGGCTTGTCTGAACCCACAAAGCCCACCCAGAAGCGCATCCCCAACATCAAATACATCATCCTGCTTAAGCTAATGTGGGAATTGTGTGACTACAAGACGGCTATGGCCCTTGTTGGGGTGGATCCCAAGTACGCCAGCAAGACCTTCAACAAGTTCATTGATACTGGCCGAGTCCTTGCCGCGGAGAAATCCTTGCGTGTTTCCACTATGCTCACCAAGGAGCACAAATGGGCAATCTGCCAGTGAATCACCTGGGACTGTCATCTTGAACTGGCAAATATACAGGCTATGAACAAGTCCGCTTTTGGGATCAGGGCCTTGATTTCCTTTTACTACCATCTGGTCAAGGGAATGCAATTTTCCTGAAAAAAAACTTGGGGTATCCCCATACAATTGGAACAGCCCAGCCAATATTGAGACCCAGAAAAACTACACAGAGGTGTATACTGCCCTCAAAGCCAAGGGGACGGTCAAATTTTACTATATTGACAAATCAGCATTTGCCTCATTGATGCGCAATGCATATGGCTATGTCCCCAGAGGCTCTAATGACGGGGTGGCTTGGTGTGCTGCAGTCTGCGCCACAGCCTATTCAATGGTGGCTCTCCTTGGTCCAAAGGGGTTGAGCTCTACCAAATGATACTAGGCTCCCACAATAGCCTGACCTTCCTGTCATTTCTCCAATTGGTCCAGGGGCACCTGAGGCACACAAGCCTGGGCTTCACCAACATAATTGTATTGGACAATGTTGGTCTCCACAAGGTGGCTGATATTCTTGAAGAATTTCCATCAATTGACACAAGCGTTGCAGTGGGCCCCCAGCAATTGGCCACAGAAAATATGCACCTTCTCTTCCTCCCTGCCTATTTGCCCTTCCTAAATCACATTGAGGAAGTCTTTGGGTAGCTCAAAAAAGTTGTCAAGCAAGGAACCCCAACTAGGATGAGGACCTGTTTGATTTGCTGTAGGCGGGATCCATACCCTCCCAGCTGAGACCATGGCCAAATTTTATGGCCACACTGATTTGTTCATCCCTGCATGCCTAGCCAAACAGCCAATCAATTAAAGTCTTAGTGTGTCCAACTTTTTTTATATTCTCTAATTTATTATTCAACATTTATTAATTATCATTTTATATTTAGATGTTTCTTTGCCCGCAATCACATTCAGAAGATCCATCAATAGATGTAAATTATTTATTTATTTTATGTAAATGTTGTGTTCTGAGGCGTGGCACAGACACACAACAGGAAATCCTAACCTTAGGATTGGATTTTTACTAAGTCTTGGTTAGATGACAGAGAAGGCAAATGTGTTTACTTTGCGGCCCTGGAAGAATAATCTCTACTAGTTGTGGCTAGAGAGAGGCGCGGAAGTACAGAAGACACAAAGACAAGTATGTGAATAGAACTTAATTTTATTGGTAAATTAGGAAATGTATTATATAGTGGTTAGGAATACCACAAAACACTACTAGGACGGTAGGATCACTTGCCACAAGCATGAGTGGGGCAAGTGAGTTGCTGCAGAGTCAGGAAACCAAACAATCATATTTCTGGATGTAGAAACTAGTTCATTTTGAGAGTTGAAAGCAAAATCAAGAGATTCATCTTCAAAATGGACCACTGAAGGCAAAATCAAAGCATGGTGAATGCTGTTATTCATGACATTGTCCTCCTCTAGATTGGCCTTAGGGGGTGATACTTGCGGAGGAACTTTGCGTGTACACGAGCAAAAGGGCGACCACTGGAGAGGAGCTTTATAGTATACTCAGATCCTTGTTTGAAAGTCACCTCTAAAGGACCAATCCACAGGGAGTCCAGATTGTGCGCGCGCCCACCCACATGGTGTTGATAGTACAGGACATGGTCACCAACATCAAATTCAGACAAGGGGGAGCGCCCAGCATTGTCAGGAGAAAGCTCAAGCATCTTAGTCTTATATGCTGAAGTGTAGGCAGTGGCCTGTATATCAATGATGCAATTTGACTAAGTCTTTGATGTGGTTGTCCAGGCTCATGGCCTTATCAGAGGAGAGTAGGGGAACCCCCAAGAGCAATGGAGTGGTGGCTTCATGCCCATACAACATGGCAAAAGGGGAGTATCCTGTGATCTAATGCCTGCTCAGAAAATAGGCAAAGAGTGCAGCAGGTAAGTATAGATCCCAATTGGCAGCATCAGAGTAGGTGATTTTTCTCATGATAGAAACCAGTGTCAAGTTGGCACGCTCAACTGTCCCATTAGTGGAAGGATTGTAGGGGGCAGAGAAAGACTGGTGAGCTCCTAGGGCTTCAACAACAGAGGTTACAAGTTTGGCATTGAAGTTGGTTCCGTTGTCAGACAACAGCACTTGAGGGAAGCCATGGCGGTAGAAATATCCTGCAGCAGGAGGGCAGCAGTAGTCTTAGCAGTGATGTCCTTAGCAGGGCAAGCCTCTACTCACTTGCTGAAGTGGTTGACGACAATCAGGATAAAGCAACATCCAGAGCATGAGCGGGGGAGAGTGCCTACAGCATCAATGCTAACTGTATGAACAGCGTGTTGAGGGGGAACCAATTTGAATTTGTGAGAAGCAGCTCAGGGCCTCTGAAGTTGGCAGTCATGGCAACTAGCTATGACATCTGGGATCAACAGGCAAAGATTCTCTCAGAAGTAATTCTTCTGAAGCCAGTCAAAGGTCTTGGCAATGCCTCCATGCCCAGTTTCTTTATGAGCTTGTGACATCAAAGAGAGGCAAAGACTGGGGCGCATGTATGGCAGGTATTGACCCTGCACCATCTTGAAGAGTTGGTTATTGCATATGAGGGTGTTTTCAGACAACTTGGCCAAGGCAAGTCAAACCTCTAATGTCTCACTTTCCCAGGAAGAAGGGTAGCCAATTAGCTTGTATAGGTGGTCTGCCTCAGCAGGATGTAGGGCAAGGATAGGCATTTGGGACAACCCATCAGTGTTCTGATGTTGAATCCCAGGGCAATGGAGTACAGTGAAGTCATAACCTTGTAGGCGGAGGGCCCATCTGGCTAAGCGTCCTTCAGGATCCTTAAGTTGTTGTAACCACTTGAGCAAAGAGTGGTCAGTGACAACAGCAAATAGGTACCATACACGTAGTGGCAGAATTATTTGACTGCATGCAGCACGGCAAGGCACTCCTTCTCTGTAACACTATAATTATTTTCATGCTTATTTAGTACACAGGAAGTATAGGCTACAGGGTGGTCCACACCTTCATCATTGAGCTGAGCTAAGATAGCCCCAATAGCAAAGTCACAATCATTAGTGTACAAGATGAATTCCTTATTGTAATTGGGGTACACTAAAATGGGTGCTTCTTTGAGTTTCTGCTTTAGAGTCTCAAAGGCTTGTGGTTGGCTGGCAGTCCATTCAAAAGGAACATTACGCAACAGTTGGACCAGGGGTTTGCTAGTATCAGCAAAATCAGGAATGAATTGCCTATAAAAACCCATCATGCCCAAAAAGACTTGTGCTTCTTGTAGATTGATGGGCGAAAGCATTTTGTCAATGGCTTCAACCTTCTTGGTCATTGGACAAATCCCTGTTTGAGTTACTTCATGGCCCAGGAATTCAAGGCGTTCTTTGAAGAAAGCACACTTAGAAGGCTTTAGCTTGAGGCCAGTCTCTCAGATCTTTATGGACACCTCTTTAAGATGGGCTAGGTGATCAGTGAAAGTTGCGCTGAAGACTGTTATATCATCAAGATAGACCAAGACACATGACAACTTCAAGTCACAGAGGATGGAGTCCATGGCCCTTTGGAAAGTGGCTGGGGCATTACAGAGCCCTTGCAGCATGCAGATAGGCTCAAACAATCCTTCAGAAGTGATAAGTGCGGCATTATGTCAATCCTTGGGAGAGAGATCAACTTGCAAGTAACCAGACGCCAAATCCATGGCAGAGAAAAACTTAGAACCTCCAAGGCGTCAAAGAGTGTCATCAATGCGTGGTAAGGGATAGGAATCTTTCTTGGTTAGAGAATTCAACCTTCAATAGTCCATCACAATCCAATGGCCCCCATCCTTTTTCTTTAAGATGAGCAGAGGAGAAGCCCAGGGACTTTGAGAGGGAGCTAGCAGTCCAGCGTCCAGCAGTTGTTTGAGCTCCTTAGAAACCTGGGCATCTTCCACTTGGCTACAGCAATATGGCTTGGCACAAAAGGGGGGAGCATCTCCTGTGTCAATCTGATGAATTACATCTTTGAGCAGCCCATAATCAGTGCTATCTTTAGCAAAGATGTCTGAGAATTGGTCTAGTAAATCAAGCACCTCTTTCTGTTGTACCGGGGACAACTGAGGGAAGTCTTGAGCAGAGAACAGAGACAGAACTTGAGGCTTGTCTCCAGGTAGGTTAAATTCTTGAAACATTCCAAAAGGGTGAAGTGACAAGAAGTCAGGGGCATTTAACAACTTTCCGTAACCAACAACCTGTGCTCTGGATACATTCATGGGAAGCGCAGTAAGGTTTGCAACTAGTAATTGAACAGATCCTTGTGGGAAATGTCCAGAATTCCAGGACAAAGGTAAGGCTTGTTACGCCCCAGCAAAGGAGGGGAGTACAGCTCTAAGAAAGTCCGCTCAGGTAGTTCATAAGATATCTGAGACTCTATGATTGCCTGAGAGCCAGGAGGAATGGTGACAGTAGACGTGGCCATGAGAGGGATTCCTTCAGTTGCAGGACAAGCCATGGGAGGACACTTTATGTTGGAGGAATGGGTTTGTTATTTTAGGGTGAAAACCCCAGTGGGGTACTCCAGTATACATGTCTTCAAACGTTTACCAGGAACTTTGATTGGCTCTTCAAAGATCAGAGGGACTTTGTACCCTAGGATAAAAAGATAACCATCCTTTAGGTTGATGATCCCATTATACTCCTGAAGGAACTGGGTACCAACCAAAAGGTTGTAGCTCTCATTTTCTAGAACAACAGCTGGCGCAGCCAACAGGAGTTTACCAAATTGCATTGGCAAGGCAGAGTACGCGCCAATGGCGCAAGTCATGGAGAGACCAGCGGTGCCATAGAATTGATTTTAGTTGAGGTCAGGGGCCAGCTTAAGTTTCTTCACCAGCTTAGAAGAAACAACATTGACAGGAGATCCAGTTTCCAGGACGGCTTTGATTTTTACTTTCTGAATGGATATCTCTACTTGGGTGGTGGTGCGTCCAAAGGGTGGCAGAACAGCCAAAATATCCTGCACCTCAGCTAGCTCCTTGTCCCATTTCTTAATCATGCATCTTAGTCCTGGGAACTCTTTATATACGGTTTGGAGAGGGAGTGAGACAGATACATTCTTGAAAACGGCGTCTGCAACTTCAGCGGCTTCCTCTGATGATTCCATTAATACAAGGGACCGTTTTGCCTGAGTAAGATAGGGGTGGGAGACAACTTCTTTGGCCTCAGACAAGGGCTTGGTGGTAGTTGTAGTCTTCCCAGATTGTAGCTTGTAGGGAACAGCAATAGTCTCAGGGACGGCAAGAACAGAATACCTGTATGCATCAGGGTCTTCAACATCAGGTTCATCCACATCAGAATCATCAGAAATGTCATGGAACAGAAGGAGGATAGGAGGAGCCTCATCATCAGCAGGCCCAGAGCTGGTAGCAGGCAGAGGTATAGAAGGAGACTGGTAAGAATTGTCAACTGAGAGCGTCTCTGCCTCTAGATTGACTGTTCTTTTCCCAACTGATCCTTGGGATCATCTCCTTCAACCCTTGGATTGGTGCAGACGCGAGAATGGTGGCCTATCTGACCGGAGTTGTGGCAACCCTGACAACAAGGAGGATTTTGTGAGTTCATAGTGAGGATATGAGGGCCGCAATAAGAGGAGCCAGAGTTGGAAGTGGCACAACTTTCCTGAACAACTGCCCCAGAATGGGTAAGATGCATATCTTGGAGCAGTGTTTTTATGCTTTTCATGGAGGACAGCATAGCCTTGTGGGCCTTGAAATGGAGGCATAGGAGTTGATTCACCTTGAGGGCCTGGGTGCAGGCCATATATGCTTCATGCGCTGTCAATTGTCTGCTTGTTATTAACTGTTGTCCCTCCATGTAAAATCTGTCTGCAATTTTGGCTAACATCTCTTTGGGCTTGAATGATATGTGCATGAAGGCATCCTTTTTCACTTCCAGGCTAAAATCACCACCAAACTCATCAATCAGGAGCTGTTTCATGACTTCCCAGGTCTCAATGGTGGGCAGCTCTGGCACGACTACTTCTTGACAGGTTGGGTGTAGACAGGTTAGAATGTGTTCCTTCTTAACCTCATCTGATGCTTGTCTCATGGCAGTCTCATAAATAGTTAAGAAAGCTGCAATTGTCAAGGTTTTGGGATCAAAGACTTGTTTAAAAGTAGGCTTGAAGTGTGCCTTGGGAGCTGGACCACCATTGCTGCTATTGAGTACATTTATGCACAGGGAGAACTCAGCTTCAGATTTGGAGGGGGTTGTTTAGCCCATAGTTGTCAAACACTATCTTCAAGGGTCCTAGAGTCTTGGTAGTTCTGGCACCTGTAGTTTTGGCTAGAGTGGTCTGTTGTTCAGTAACATCTAGGCGTTGTCCTTGGGTAGTGACAACAATGAAAAGCTCAGCCAGCTGCAAAGTAAGGGATGGCCCCACTGATAGGCAGGCAGTCAATCTGTCATTTACCAAATCTATCAGCTCACTCATCTCCTGTACGTCTCTGTCCAACTCAGTCTGATCTTGTTTCAAGTTATCCACCTCATTTGCAAGGGCAATCAACTCCCTAGTGCAGTGGATTTGAGGAGCCCCCGCCAAACCAGGGCAACAGCCATCTTCCTCATTAACCCCAAGTGGGCTAGCAGCGGCTGTCACTACCTCACGTAATGCAGCAACTTCTTGCTGCAGTTCAGCAACCTGAGCAGTCAATGCAAGAACCTGAGGGTCAGGTTGAGGCATTTCAGTAGGATGTCCTTGGCTACAAGTGGAAGCACGTAATTCTTGGATGGCCTCCCAGATCCTCTTCTCTCTGTCTACCAGATCATCAGCAGGAGGAGAAGGCAGGACATCAGGATTGGGAGTAGAGAGCTCATTCACTTGACTCTTTTTTTTGCTATAGCAGCAGTGGTAACTCTCTCTTGATCAAATTCCCCACTGAGTTCATTTAGACCCTGGGCAGCAAGGTCAGCTACTTGTTGCAATTGCTTGAAGGAATAGGCACCAAATGCATTGAGCTGTTGCACTAGGCATTCAAAGTTGGAGAGATAAGCGTTTAGGGTGGAGTCTACTTGAGTTTGCCAGGGTTGTTCTAACTGGTGAAACTCATGTAGTTGCTCCCTAACGTACTCAGGGATGAACTGGTGTATTTGCTTGATGGAATTTACTAAACGTGTTTGAGAGGTGACCAAATCACGCTGATTGTCAGATACCAGGGAGAATAGGGAATAAATCCATTGTTGGTAGGCGGCAAACTGGTCCCAATGATGGGTAACAGCTACTTGTAGAGACAAGATTTCTTGAACGTGGAGTCCCAACACCATCTGGTGGTGGGCCAAGGCGGGCTGTACAAAGGATGACAGCAGGTGATCAGCAGAACCAGCTGCTGAGAGGAGGTGTTGTGGAAACTGAGGGGCCACAATTAACTCATAGTATTTGGCAAAGCTAAACTGTAACTGAAGGCAAGGGATGGCTCCTTCACGGGCTATCCCAAGGGCTACTGACATGACTTGTTCCAAGTCAGGGGTACCCATAGGGTAAGCAACTAGGCGGGGACCACTCCCAAGGTTCAGTACAGTAGGGACAATAGGTGGGTCAGCAATGTCTTCCTCAATAGTAGGCTGGTAATTTCAGGCAAGGTTGACTCCTAAATAGGCAGAGGCAAGGGACCTGAAAACGTAGATGCAAAAGGGATAACCAAGGGGCTTACAGCCCCTGTAGTGAGCACCATTCTTGTTGTGTTCTGAGGCGTGGCACAGACACACAACAGGAAATCCTAACCTTAGGATTGGATTTGTACTAAGTCTTGGTTAGATGACAGGGAAGGCTATGTGATTACCTTGCGGCCCTGGAAGAATAATCTCTACTAGGCGTGGCTAGAGAGAGGCGCAGAAGTACAGAAGACACAAAAACAAGAATGTGAATAGAACTTAATTTTATTGGTAAATTTGGAAATGGATTATATAGTGGTTAGGAATACCACAAAACACTACTAGGACGGTAGGATCACTTGCCACAAGCATGAGTGGGGCAAGTGAGTTGCGCAGAGTCAGGAAACCAAACAATCATATTTCCAGATGTAGAAACTAGTTCATTTCAAGAGTCAAAAGCAAAAGCAAGAGATTTGTCTTTGAAATGGCCCACTGAAGGCAAAATCAAAACATGGTGAATGCCGTTATTCACGACAGTATATTATTTTATTATGCCATCTAAGGGTATCCCAAACGCTTGATACTGGATTATGCAAATGCATTAATATCACATTTGGAAAATAAATATAATAATCAAAAAAAAGTTAATGTAATGTGCCCAAATCAGAAGTAGATTTTATTAAAATATATTATTATGCTTTTATTAAGACCTTCTCTGGGATATATTCTGCAGATCTTGTTTGCTAAAATAAGAATCAGAAAATTTATTATACTAAAAATATTATAAATTGCAATGGAATTATTTGGAAGAGAGAATTTATTAAGATCACCTATAGTGAATCCGGCGGTATGTACCCACCCCACAATGGAGGTGGTGCACAGCCTCCACTGCCACACCGTGGAAGGTGGAACACCCTGGTTAAAATATTCTTGCCTGCTGGTAAATGGGAGGATGGTGAGGTGGGAATGGAGGAGCAGCTTTTCTGGCGGGGCTGCAAACCCAAAGATGCCAGCCAGGACCAAGGTGTCCTGGATGACGTGATCCACCAAGTTGTACCTGGGGGGGACCTTCTTCCCATCCAGGGATATCCTGGCCTTGTCAATCCCCAGAAGGTCCCCGTCCAGGTCCTTGACAGACGTGCCCATCCCAAAGTAAAAGAGGAGCCCCAGGTAAACAACAAGGTGAAGCCTTTGCCCAGCAAAGGCTTCTGTAAACTTGCACAGTTTGTTGTATACTGTGCTTATTTTTTTCTCATGTTTAGTTTTGCCAAAGGTAAGATCCAAAGCTTCTGGGACCCCCGTCTTGTTGGCACTTCAGGCCAGCCCAAAGTCCGCCAGGAGGATTTTGGTCTTCTTCACAGCTGTTGCATCCGGAACAGCCAGTTTTTCTACCGCACGCCCAAAGTTCTCCAGCAAGTAGGACAGGGTGTGCTCCACCAGGAAGCAGAAGCAAGCAGCCGCATGAGCCTGGCCCATCTCCAGCACATTCTTAAATGGGAGCATTGCCAGGACGTCCCAAACAAGCTCAATGGAGTTTACACAGTAAACTCTACTGAGTGATACCGGGTCCAGGTGGACCAGTTGGGCATCCTTGTAGGCAGTAACTGCCCACTCGGATGCCCCCTCTCCATGCGTAAGCCCAGCCAATGCCTCCCACAACATTGGAAAAGTCCTGTGGATACAGTCTTCAAGCTCCTGCAAGACAGGGGGAACAGGAAAAGCTGCTTAGCCACATGATTGGCGTAGTTGGAGTAGAATGTGGCGGGGACAAAAGGGACCAGGACCTGGCGGAGTTCACCATTGACTTCTTCTAAAAAAAGGTAAGTATTTGGAAATTTTTATTAATTACTATTTTAGGTTACCTTCTGCAGTCTCCTCTTTGCTCGCAGCCGCGGCAGGCTTTGCTATTCTCAGTGTAACCAGTTGTGCTGGCTGCTCAGTGTCATCTCTTTGGGTACAATTTGCAGGTCTTAGGTGGGCATACGTTTCTGGGTCATCTGTCCAGACAGACGGCACAGAGAGGCTAAAGGACTTGAATTGAAGGCCTTTCACAACGTGCTTCTGGACATTTAAAATTTGCTCAATTGTTGTTTTGGGGGTGTCTGGCATCTTGGCCATGAGTGCCTTGGCAGACACCTTTTCAATTTTGTCCCCTGTAAGGACGGCAGCCTTGACTTTTGCTTTGACCTTGCAGTCAATCTCTTTAATTTTGGCAATTGCCATGTTGAGGTCTTTTAGCAGCTTCTCCAATTCTCTCATTTTATTTTTTACTAACCTTTCCATATGTTTTTATAGCTTTTGCCCCAATAAATTCTGTATTATTTTGATACTTTTGCCTCTTTGTTTATTCTTTTTTGTTTTCCCGTTTATTACATTATCTCATCTTTTTACCCATTGTGTATACGTTTTACGCTCATCTCAATATGCGTTGTTTGCTTTGTGTTGGCATTGTTTCCTTGATTACCATATTTTTTTAGCGCTTGACATAGCCCCTTGTGAAAATATTAACAACAATTTGGTGATCAGCTAAATTTGAATTAGAGAATTATAGGTTAACTTTTTTTAGATAAAGTTGTTACTGATCCAAATTCAAAACCTTAATGATAAACTTTAAGGCAGTCAGGAGCCAAGTGATAAAGTGATTGTTGTGACATAAAGGGTCATTCAATAATTCTTTGATGCATGTGCGCTAATTAATATGATTGGCTGGATGTTTTGCCATTGTACACCATTGCTGATGTGGCAAGTTGTTGATAGACTAGTGCTAACCCAGCAGCTGATTGGGCACTAGTCCATCAACAACTTGCCACAGCAGCAATGACGTACAATGGCAAAACATCCAGCCAATCATATTAATTAGCGCACATGCATCAAAGAATTATTGAATGACCCTTTATTTCACAACAATCACTTTATCACTTGGCTCCTGATTGGCTTAAAGTTTATCATTAAGGTTTTGAATTCAGATCAGTAACAACTTTATCTAAAAAAAGTTAACCTATAATTCTCTAATTCAAATTTAGCTGATCACCAAATTGTTGTTAATGTTTTCACAAGGGGCTATGTCAAGCGCTAAAAATAACTGTGTTCAGGTGTCAGGAATATTCCTGACATAAACCATATTTCAACTAGGGAAAAATGTTGGAATCAGGTGGATAAATGTTCAACAGGAGAGGCAAAATTCGATAGGGAATTTCCCCCACTATCAGGGGAAAAGAAAATCAAAATTTGGAAAAAAACAGATTTTTATGGAAGCCAGAATAATTTAACATCCAGGCAGGCGCCTGCCACCCTCTGCCAGCCTCCTGCTGCCCAGGCTGGCACCAGCGGGCCTGCCGCCTGCTCACCAGCCAGCCTCCCGCCAACCACCTGTGCACCCAGCGGACCCACCACTTGCCCCCAGGCCACCCACTCCCTGGGCCCCTGCCAACTGCCAGTTGCCTACCCGGGTCCCAGGGCCCACTCCCCAGCCAACCAAAACCCACCATGACACCCAGCCAATCAGAAAAGCCCCTTGAAACAAGGGACAATTTCAAAAATAATTCTTGTGCCCAGGAAGAAGGGCAAATTCATGTTTCACAAGACAGTTCAAATTCAAAAAATATCAATGAAAAGCTAAAAATAACTCCAGAAGATAACAAGACCTACAGCCAATGGAACCAGGTGGCTGGCAACAATCAGCTAGGTCTAGACTCCAACCAAACTAGCATCCCCAAACCAAAAATAGAAGTGTTTGAACCCAAGAGTTGTCATCACCACCTGACCACCCATCCAGAGGAAATTATTGGTCCCAAGCAGAACTGTCTAAACCCCCAACAGATTGCCCAGGAACAAGGGTTTGGCCATCCCTTCAAACACCAATCCCCAATTCCCATGACCAAACTTTTGGGGACTCCAGTCCCATGTTTTTACTCCCACTTGCAAAACTTTGCAAGCGGGGGCCCACTATAAATAAAGGATCTCCTCTCAGTAATAGCTTGTGCTATTATTGAGAATAATACCCTCAATAAAGTGAAATTTCTAACTACAACTACATTTAAGCTTACAGATCAAGCCCCTGCCAACCCTCCAACCTAGTGAAGATGAATCACCTCATCTTCACAGCTGTGCTCACAGCTTGCCTTGGGATTGGAGGCTACCAACAGAGTTCAGAGTTCTTTGGCCCCTCCACAGAAGGACTAGGTTATGGCCCATACCACGACCCTGGCCAACTTAACTTGTTAAACACTGGACCCTGGCCGCCTCTGGTATCTCCCCATTCAACACTCTCCATAGCCATGTATATGTCAGCTTATTACATCCTCACCTACTTTGCCAGGAGCTTCAGGCGTTTCAACATACACGCCAAAGTATTTTGCTGGCTAATGACAGTGTATCCCATAATCACCGCCTTGATGGGTTTCCAGTTCTCCAATTTGCTACCATACATACTCCAAGTGATGCCCACCATTATAGGGTATTACATCAGGATCTAGATACACACCTTAGTAAATATATGATTTTATATAAATAAGCTGAACATAAAGAATAAAACCAACTATAAACAAAGAGAACATGAACAATTGAAATTCAAAAAAAAGATAATATAAATAGAAAATGTTTGGTGACAGGGGTTTATTGGGGCGGGGAAGAGTGATGCCTAGTAGGCAGAATGGCGCGGGAAGGAGGATGTAGAGGCGGTGTTGGCCTGGGGAGTCTGGGATTGGATGGGTTGGTTTTGCAGGCGGGGGGTGTTGGTGGCAGGGATGGAGGCAGGAGGATTGCGCGTGATGGCTGCCATATACCGCTCATTGTACTCCTCATCAGTCATTGGCTGGATGGGTTGGTAGGTGGCTGTGACACGGGGTGAGAGGCACTTATCCTTGCATGATTGGTTGCCTATGTTCACATGGAAAACCATTTGCGCAAACAAGTCAGCCACCATTTGGTGACCAAAGAGAAAATTGTGATCAAGGACCCCAAGATAGAGGTTGTTGAAAGCCTGAGGGTGGCGCTCCCGTAGTGTATCTCCAATGTGAAGAAGACAACATCAGCCAGATGGACGTTGGCATGGCCGGCGGGGTAGACTGAGGCCTGGTGCCCGTGTCCCTGGATGGCCTCAAGAGCAGTGGAGCTTTCCTCCATCTGGTGGCTCAAGAAAACCTGGTATTTGGAATTTGAGCCATCCCAGGAGTTGAGCAATCCACCGAGGATGTGGCTGTATGAGTAGCCATCAATGAAATCAGTGTTTGTCTGATAGTAGACAAAACCCTTGGCTGAAAAGTCAGAAATGCACCAATGAAAGTCCCCTTCTTGACCTTCTTCCTTTCATTCTTAGTGGCGGCTTTTCCTTGGGTGCCAAAATCATCAAAAGCTATGAATAGATTATAGTAAGAGATGAACATGACATCATCCAACAGACTAGTCAGGCATCGGACCAGGGTGGATTCAATGGCAGGATCATACGAGGAATCCTCAGCGCCATCCCATTGGTTGCCAGCAAAATTGGTAAGAACCCGTACAAAAGCCACCTTCCCATACATCCAGAGCTGCACCATGCTCTTGGAGACCCATATGTTATGGTGTGCAAGCTGCTTTCAGACCTGGGTCAAGGGAAGCTTGGGGTCCCACTGGAGGAGGTCAAGAATTATTGGGTATGCCACATTGATCTGGGACTCTGTGGCCTTTTTTGGCTTCTTGGCCATCCCAATCAGATTTTTCTTATTCATCAGGTTGTTGAATTCCCGCATGACAGTAGCCTGGGTGAATTGTAATTGGCTGGCTATCTGATCCCAGGACAGACCCTGTAGGTTGAGTGCCACAATTTCCTGAAAAATTTGGGTGGTGATTATTTGTTGCTTGGGGCACTGGGCCGGGGGAGCTGAAGCCTGATTGGCTGAGGGGGGAGCAGGTTGGCTGGTGGCAGAAAGATGTTTCAAATCAGGGTTGCCATACTGATTAGTTAGTCAACAGGCAGCTTGTGCAGGGGTAGGTGTGGGAGCAGGGGCAGAGCTAGACGCTAATTGACTCTCAAACAAGTCAAAGCCATAGGGGTCGGTGGTAAGGTACAGGTCAGCTTCCTTGTTACCCACCTCAAAGTCTTGGGTGTGAACGGGTGCCTCTATGTTCTGAGCCTTGCCTCCATTGAAGCTGGCTTGGCTGCTGGCACCGTTGAAGATATTGTTATTAAAAACCATTGTAAAAACCTAGGATAAAATCACTAAAAGTAGAAATTTTAAAATTTAATGAATTTTTTTATTGTAATCTCAAGTTCATATTTGGAAGGTTCTCAAAACCTTTTCATACAAATCTGGAGCCATGAAAATGGATAAAATGCCTCTGGTCCTAAATTGGATAGCTGTTGATTGGATGTTAAACTGTTATTTTTCTATTTTAGGCTGCTCATACTACACATCTTGTATGAGTTCATTTTGTTTCATGCTTGTGGAATCTCACTTCTAGATTGCTCCAATTTTGTTTCATTTTGGTCCTTCTGTCAGTGCCTCATATGAATCCTGCTTGGATTATAATATACTCCGGAATAGCATCCATCCATTTCAGTTGTTGTGTCAGTTCATTTTGTTTGTGGTTTGAACTACACTGCTTGATGTTTGATATAATTTTGTATGATGGGCTAGTAAAATTTTGTTTTTGGTTTGACAGTTCATTTATTAACCAAAATATTTAAATTAATTGAATCCTGAATCTCACATGACTTGGATTTTGTTTAAATCTGAAGAATTTTTGCTTGTCGCCATAGCTTTTAAAACTACTGTACTCTGTCCTTTCTTGGGGAAAAATTTCTTTTAGGTAGGTCATGAACCTACTTGTCAGGGATCCAGTCTTGAGCGGCTGGCCCGCTGTCCTTGGAGGTAACTTGGGCTGGGGTTTTTGCGTGCAGAGCCCATCATAAGAGAGGAGCTAACTTTAGAAGGTAGGAATCAGACTTTCCCACCCAAGACCACAGGCTGGCAGCCGGTATGATGGTATCCATCACCCCTGTGAGAGTGATGTACATTATATCAAAAAGCTTGCTGGTATGGTTGGTTGGAAGGTCAGGTAAAGAGGCTGGTATTGGTTTGGGTGTTACGGGTGGTTTCATGTAGATATTTAAGGCCGTAAGATAATTGAATTTTCCTCTAAATAGTTTTAGTGTAGAAAATATCCACAGGCCTTGACAGTTGTACCTAATAGCAGATTGGGTGCGGGCTAGCGGGTCAAGTTCAAGGATTTTCTCTGGAGTATAATCCTTGTACTCAGACTTCAAGGGATAATCAGTGAAGTGAATGGGCCCAAAGAGTGCAACAGGTGAGCGGGGAACTGCGGGCAGTGGGGCAGGAGGGCCGGAAGATCTCAAACTGAATTGATAGATGTCAAATAGAAAATATGGCAATAGCTGTATAAGCCAAAGTAACATAATCTTTATACAAAAATGGCAATAAGTTTGGAGCGTGGGGTCCTTTGGTCTATATAGCACCCCACCTCCAAACTTAACATTTTTCATGGGGGGTTCATCAGGGCATTGGGAAAGGCAGGGCCAGGGAAACTGGGTACTTGGGTCTAAAGGCAGCAAAATGGCTCTTGGCCCGGGAGTTCTTTCATTGGTCAAGACTCTCAATTTGGCTACCTGATTATCTTGCTCTAGCGTCGTGGTCATGAGGCCAGTTTGTGGGCCAGTGCCTCTTTCCTTGGCTGGCTCCTGATTGATTGTCGGTGTAGACTTCAAACTCATGAAGCTAATAGTTGTTGCTTTGGTACCTCCATTAGGTGCTGTGATTGGCATTCCACTCAGTGCAATAATTTCCTCAGCTTGGTCTGTTTCCTGCATGGGCCATCATCTTTGGCGTCAGCTCGCGGGGGCTTGATCCCAGAAAAATGCGGGTGGGCAGTCCTGCGGTCCATAGGCCCGGCGGCCTGGGGGGATCCAGGTTCAGGGTTTGATTCACGCTCTTGGGCCTGGGGTTCCAGAGGGGGAGAATTGTCAATCCTGACACTACTGCTGCTACCACTATTACAACTGAGCCAATGATACTTCAGTATTTGATTGGGGAAGACAAAAGTCTAATAGAAAGGACAATAATAAGAATAAGTTGATGTTTATTGGTTTTTACTATGACTAATATACCATATGGGAAAGTCACAAGAGCATAAGGGGGTGGCACAGTGGCGGATTTCATATTAGGTTTGGGTTGCAGAATAACTTGAGCGGGGATCAGTGCATCAAATTGGCAGTGCTCCTAATTAGGCAATAGTGTCCATAGTTTGATATTGCCATCAGATTGATTCATGTTGTTAGACACATTATGGAGCATCTCTTCAAGTGCCCCTGTGTATTGTAAGATACATTGGCAGGCGAGGATAGAATCTTGGTTGAAACAGTGGGTGTATCCCTCATTTGTTCAATGAGTTCTGTGGCACGAGTTGAATGATTTATACTTGGGTTTTGGAGCTGGCAGCTTTAAACCATCCACAAGCATCAAATTATAAAGGTTGATTTCATTAAATATTTATCTCTAACTCGGCTGAACTGCTCGCATTTTGGGGTAGGGTTTGACAATCCCGCATTTTTCCCAGCAGGTTCCAGTTCTACAATTTAGTTAATTGTTGATGCCTTTACGGATATTATATCTTTGGCCAAACTTTGTCATCTTTACCTGGTAGAGGAAGAGATATGGGGAAATTGGGCACCTTTCTTGCCAGCCGATTCCATCTTCCGAGGCCAACGAAAACCGAGGGGAAATTGAAGGGGATACGGATATGTGCCGAATTAAGTTGACGCAAGGTTTAACGAGCCACCGGTTTAGAAGTACTTTCCAATTGTTCGACGGAGGAAGGTTTGGCAAGTGGTAGGGCTACAGCGGATCGCATCCGACTAGTTTCCAGTTTATTGCGTCACATCTAAAATCAACCTTATAATATTTAAACTTTGCTTTGGCTGTGCCGGACCGGATCCAACAGGCGGCCGGAGGTGATCCACAGCAACCCTATGATTGAGAAAACCATTGGAATCAGCTCTGACAGTTGATTTCAATATAATGCAATTTAATTGGTTGATTGTGTTATTTTAATCCCATGTGAGCTTGTACTAAAATGTAATATATTTTCTTAAGCCAATACATTACATTTTTGATTTTGATGAGTGAATGCTTTATATTGGTAATCTAATGAGAAATATGCAATTATGAGCATTTGGGCCCCATGAGTTTATTATGCTGGTTTAAAAAGTGCATCTTTAAGTTTAGTAGAGATTTATGAAGCTGCAGTGATCGTTTGGCGGAGTAAAATTTGAAGTTAGATTTAAATGACCTGAAATAAGATATTAGCGTTAATTGATAACTAACGGCTTCAACAAACAGGCTTATCTATACCGCATTCGATACCAGGGTTAAGGGGAGCTCCTGAACGCAGTTTGCGAGTAGGGGCTCCCTAAGCTAAATCATAGGTGGAAGTTGTTGGTTTCTTTGGACAATATCTATATTAAGCCAAGGGCAAGTATGATGTCATTATTTTAATCAAGTATCATGCCAAGAGTTAGTGTTTAATTCCTGATTTATTTTCTTACAAATTAGTTACTTGATAAATAATAACTGGAATATACCTGAAGCCCCACTCAAACGGTCTACACATCCCTTTACCCCACTTCTCTGCGCTTGCAACTCCAGGAAACCAGGCGGAGGGTGGGCTACGTCAGCTGGGCTTGTGATTTAGAATGGATTTTAGAGACTAGTGAAATATCAAGTGCAATACGGCTACCTGTATGCCACCATATTTAAACTGCATATGGCGAGGCTTATCAGCTTAGCCATGTCGTCTAAAGCCACCAACGTGGCGACTAACATTATTACTCAGGCTGTTTCTGTACTGGAAATACCTTATGATGACATGGGAGACTGGCAGAAGACAGCTGCAAGAGGTTTTGTTTTGTTTTGTGGGTTTTTCGTATTCTCCCTTACTCCTGTTGCCTTTGTTACATTGCTGTATCTTACTTTTTCCCCTGCACCATGGGGAATTCCTCATGCAGTGCTTGCTTTGTGGAGCTTGAGCGAAGTCGCATTCTATGTATTCTATAGATATTGCTTCGCCATTGCCTCTAGACACCAGCCTCCTCTTAAACTTACTTTCGATGAAAGAATCGCTTTGGCCAAAAAGATGCTTGAGCACATTGATGATATATTTTTAATGCTTAATAACTGGCTACATTTACAACCTACCGAGCCCCTTACTTTCAAGCAATACTCCACTTGGATTATTTATGCCTTTTTTGACAAAGCCGAAGAAAACCTTACGGAGGATGAAGTTGCTCAATCCAAAGAGATATTGTCCTTTTTCGAAAATCAGGTTGAATTTCCTGAAGCTTCCAGTGATAAAGAAATTGTAAAGTATGTGCCAGTTCGCCCTACAATTGAACCACTTCAGGTGATTCACAAGCCATTGATATTCTTTTTGGTAAAGCCTTTTAAAACTCAAGTAGTTTCTAACTCTCCAGGTTACAGGCATTCCCAAGATGTTAGCTCATCTTGGACTTCAATCTTTCGGGTTTACCAGATACGCTGCCAATGATAACATTCACTACTGGTCAAACAACATTAAGAGCCACGAACTCCCTATACTTTTCATACATGGTATTGGCTTGGGCTATTCCATGTATTTTAGACAGGTCGCCAGGCTTACACAGCTTTATCCCAATCGCCATATCATCTTATATGAAGTGCCTTCTGTCTCTCTTTCTCCTGTAGCCGAAATAAACACCAAAGATCAAACCATCCAGGCAGTTGATATAATTTTCCAAACTCACAACTTGGAGACTTCTTCGGTTATTGCGCACTCGTATGGCACCGTGATTGCTACATGGTTGGTCAAGTTCCGGCCTCACTACGTCACCAAGCTGAGCCTAGTTGACCCTATTTGCTTCATGCTGTGGGATTCGACTCTTGTCTATGGCTTTCTCCTCTCTCGCCCCACGTCTATGCTTCATGAGTTTATCCGCCTTTTCCTTTCCCGAGATCTGGTGATGGCGAACACCTTTTGCCGTTACTTCATGTGGCACGCCAGCTTCATGTTCCCCGACGAGATTCATTGCCCCGCCAACATTTACTTCTCAAAGAAGGATTGTATCATCGACGCTAAAACCTGCTACGCCCACTTGGAAAAGCATGCCAATGATAAGGTGTCACTCACAATGTTTGATATCTCCCATGGAATTTACTTGATCGATGGCGAGATCCTCGATTCGATCTTGGTCAAGGTTTAGCCATACCTTATCTGACTTGCTTTACTTCATCCATCGATTTCTATAAGATCTATCCCATCAATCTCAATAAATTTTCAACATTTGTTGATCATTTTTCAGACGTGATATCTGCAATAATGAAACCTTTTTCATATTTGATGACATTATCGGTCTGCATATGCTTACTTAAGCGTCCTGTTTAAGATCATTATTGAGAAGTACATATCTTATACATGCTCCTGCAAGCTGGCTTAAACCCACATCCATTCCAGTTCTTGATCTGAACCTGGGAAAAAGGTTTGCGAGTAAGTAAACTCAGGCTTTTGTCTACCTACTGATAAGGAGCGCCTTTTGGGGAAGCTTCAAATATGGAATTAGGAAAGAAGAGAAGTATTTTTTTGGATATTATTTTAGACTTATATAGATTGGGCTGTGGCAGAGATTTAGTTGGATCAAACCTAGGGGTTGGTCATGTGCAGGATGGGTTTGAGCCACTGGATACTTGTATTTTTATGTGATATTGCTTGGTTACCATTCTTGGTATGTTAAAAAGTATATTGGAAGGGCACCAAATTGGGCAATGGCTGGATGTTAAGTAGGTTGTGGTAGCCAGAATGCTTGTACATCCAGACCCTTGACACCCCCCCTTAAGAGGTTACTCTGGTACATCAGGGGGGGCTTCATTTTAACAACTGCTGTCTGATGCTCCTGGAGCTGTTTACTAATTGAACCAGTCTGGTTGAGTGTTCTTCTTTACTGAGGTGGAGACGGGTTCTGTGATATTTTTTGACAATTGAGGTTTTGGCACCTTGGAATTTTATTATATAGGTGTTGTGATCTGGTCTGTACATGATGATTATTCCTGGTCCCCTGTGTACTGAGTCTAGTTTCATTCTGTTGCCAGCTAGAACCCAGACAAGGGAGTCAATGAAAAGTGGTTCCTCTGAGGAGGTTACCTTTTGTGTTTTGAGCCTTTTTATTTCTGCTACAGTAGTTTTAAAAGCTATGGCAACAACCAAAAATACCTCAGATTTAAACAAAATCCATCTCTCAGGTTAAAATATACACTCTGTTAACAGGGTTTATTGGTGTTAATGGGCAAAATGAGTCAACACAGCAACAAAGGGCTCACACACAAAGCAAAACCATTCAAAATACAATCCAAAATACATTGATTCACAAAAAAAATGATGTGAGTTAACTTTTGGTGTGCATATGTTTAATATGTGAATTGGTGACAAAATACACCCAAGCAAGGTGTGTCAAAACGCAAACCAAAAACAAAACACAATAGCAAATCACTACGTAAACAAAATCACTCACACAATGTGTGCAATGAATTGTAATCATGAATGATACCAAGCTATCTAAAATAAGACACAAAATCTGAAACATAAATTTTAAAAATACTGTGTTGGGTGTTTGAATTTGGCAGTAAAATCTAAGAAAATGGGTGGATTTTTTTGAGTATTCTAAAATGAGCGCTGTAAAACCAGAAACAACTAATTAAGAAATAAAAAATCTATAATTGGGATATTGGGTGGGAAAATCTTTAATTAAATATTCATATTCAGATAAAAGCAAAAAATAAAATTAGGGAGTAACTTAATTGAAATTTATTTAATATTTTATTAAATTTTAAAATGAAAGGAACACAATACCAGAGTACCAATACACCCATTGTGTGCTGTGGTTGTGGTTGTCCCCACGAGTCAAAGAATAGAGTTAGTGCAACCCAAGTGCCTACTCAAGGAGGAGACAGGAGAGAAGAGTTCCATAGTGACACTGCACTGACACAGCTGGTTCAAGGATCACAAGCTGCTAGGGTGCAGAGCATAAACCCTTGGGTCCCAAAGCTGACCCAAAAGCCAACCAAGGTTGCCATAACTGTAAATTCAGAACCTGAACGTAAAAATGTGGGATTGTCAAATCCTTGGTCCAGATTTCAAATCACTTTTGTGGGATGGCCTTTTTTAATTAAATTGAATTCTTTGTATTTTTATTTAAATATTTGAAAATGCGGAAACTTATAAACACTTTGCAAAGTTCAAGTCAAACTGCATATTTTCAATGGACAAAATGAATTAACTGGATTCAGATTTGAAGCGTTCAAATCCATCAACCGTTTTCATTAAGTTTACTATGTTTTTTGAAATTGCAGGATTTTCAAATCCAAGAACCAAATTTCAAATCACTTTTGAATGCCACTAGTAAACTCAGATATTAATTGCAGAAACTGGAATTCAAATTTAACGTACACTAAGCACACTAGGAAACACCAACCCAAATCAAGAAGCTCCACCACAACTAAAATCAAACTAAAAATTCAGTATCAATAACCATAATTATAAAAAAAAGTGAATTGATCTTTAAAATTATCCAAACCCAGAAAGTATACAATATTATTCACTTCAAATCACTGATATAGAAATTTTGTTACTATTCAAGGCTAAATCAAGAGAAAACAACTACTTATAACTAAACCAATAAATCCAAATAAATACATAAATTATCTAAAATATATTTTTTATTTTATTTTTATGAACAGTCAGTCACATTCCCAACCAGCTCCTGCACCAGCCTGCGGGGCAGCCCGTCCACGAGGGCGTCCCAGAGGGTCCAAGAACAGACCCAGAACCCAACTCGAGGGGAGTCATGCCAATACACAGGCCTCCCAAGGTGTCAGCGCCAGTCAAACACCTCCTGCATCCCAAGCCAGAACTACCAGCTTTAATCCCAGGCAGAAGCCACTCTCAAGGTCTGCTACCAAAGTTTCTTACACCAGGGTCACTGGGAACACTGAGGTTACTTACACCTCCACCGTTTACCCAGTTGTCACCCAGCCTACCACTCTTGACCCAAGAGTTGCCACTTCCTGCCCCCACATCTTTGACACCACCTACAAGTCATTAGAAGCCACTGTTGAGCCATCTGCGCCTGTGATCTATTTCATCATTGACGGCGCCAGCACAACCAAGCGTGATCCCACCTTCTACACAAAGTCCCCGTCCTATGTGTCAAGCCTGGTAGCCAGAATGCCGTGGTACCTGCCAAGGGCCGGCAGTTGACGGATAGTGAGTGTGAAGCTCTCCTCAACTGCTTGAATGGGGAAATGGTGGTTTGAGATATTGCGTCCCAATTTGGTGTCATGGCCAGATACATTGCCAACATCAAAACCAAGTATAGCAATACCAGGCAAATTGCAGAATCCACCAAGACTAAGCAGCAGCCCAAACTCCTTCAGCCTGTTCATATTGATGCAATCAAGCAGTGGGTAGTCAAGGATTGCCACCTGGACACACTTGCTGTCCAATCGATGCTTGCCACAGAGCTCAGGCTTTATGTTTTTAAAACCCTTGTTTACAAAACAATGGTTGATTTGGGCTTCTCTTGGAAGGTGCTTAGAGTTTCTCCATACAATAGAAACAGTGAAAAGACCATTGAGGATCACCACATTTATGCCAAGACATATCTGGCACTAAAGAAGACTGACAACATACAGTTCTTCTATATTGACAAAGTGTTGTTTTCCTCCTCACTCAGGTCTAGACATAAGTGGGTCAAGAAGGGGTCCAAGGACGGTGTAGCTCATTGTGCAGCTGTCTGTTTCCAGATCTATTTCATGATCACACTTCTTGGTCCTTGCAGGTTGAACCAATACCAAATGATTAAGGACTCCCATAACAGAGGATCTTTCTCAATTTTCTCTGAGCCGTCAAGGAGTACCTGCAGATAAATTACAGCGCCACAACCAACATTGTTGTGCTTGATAATGTTGGGCTCTACAAAGTGGATCTGGTTGTGTCTGAATTCCCCAATTGACAAAAACAGCCACACCTCCAGCCACCAACTTACCAATTGTCTAATGAGACTTCTCTTCCTCCTGCCATATTTCCCATTCCTGAATCCAATTGAGGAGGTAATTGATTGGATCAAGAATAAGGTGAAACAAGGCCTTCCTCAGGACACTGAGGGCTTATTCAATATTCTTGAGGTCAGCCAATTTGCGATGCCACTCAATGTGGTGGCAGCTTTCTATGAGCACTTGGAATCCTTTCTTTCAAAAGCTCTGGCCTCCAAGCCAATCAGATAAATGGGCTCTCCAGGTTTAATTGTTTTTATTTTTATTTATTTTGTTTTTATTGGGACTCAAAAATTATTATTTATATATAAATATGTGATGTTTAATTTTATTATAGACATATAAGAATACATAGAAAAGGTAAGTAAAATTAACTATACTAGGTATGAAGAATATATTTTTATTATAATGCATTGAATATTATATTAACTGTTGCGCTAACAAATGAATAAATTAAAAAAAGATTGAAATAGAATTATTTTATTTAAATAATTGTTAATTGTTGATGGTACTTTGGCCTTTTTAAGCCACAAATTGGACCTTGCGTGTCATCATCTGATCCTTGTTATTTCAGTACCACTATAGCCACACAACACAGAAACCAATGATTTTCATGTATTGCTTACTAATTAGTTCTTAAGACACGGGTCAAGCATATCAAATATGTTTATCAAATCACATTACAGGGAAAAGATAATCCGAGTTCTAAACAATCATTTGTTTAGAATATAAGTAGAGCAGACTGCATGGTGCGGATAAATTCAATTCTTGATGTTTATCTATGTGATAAATAACCCTGTACTTGACAAGCTAATAAATAAAAACATTTTTAACTTATTTTTAATATTTGACATGGTTGCAACTTTAACTAAAGGCTTTTAATATATTTAGATATATTTATATTATAATTTACATACTATAAGTTAAAATAAAAAATAAAATATTAAATGTAAAATTATAATTATAAATTGTAAAAGTTAAATATTAAAGTTTAAATATTTGAAATTTAACTATTTTTATTAAATCATGATTTATTCTAATATCAAAATATTTGATATTAAAAATTTTAATATTGTAATATGTATTATTAAAATTTCAAAATTAAATTTTAGATACTAAATATTTTTTAAAATTTAAGTATGTAATATTAAAATTTTTATAGTAGAATGTTAATGGTACATATTTCAGTATTAAAAAATTTAGTATCTAAAATATAAAAAAAGTAATTTGAAAGGGGAAAATATTTATTGGTGAGATGCTAATTGCAAAGGGAATGTGATTATTCCAGGGAATTATACCCCAAAATTAAATTTTCAGCTAGTGCATCTAGTTGGATCCACATACTTTTCTGTACGTGGTGGACAACCCTGGATGTGATTGCTAGAGGGGTGGCGCCCTGTACCCCGGTGGTTGCTGATCATTTGATAAAAGGCAAGCAGGTGAGCAAATTGACTAGTAGGTTTTTTGGGGGGCACATAGTATCTGTATAGTGTTGCCAATGCAAATGAATCATAGAGGATGTGCTTGACTTTCCTGTATCCCTGTGGTGTTTTCTGGCGGTTGAGGGCTACACAGCAAATGTTTATTTGAATAGGTACATCTTCCAACTTTTTGATGTTGGTTTTTAATATGCAATGTAACAGTATTCCCAGGTATACCACAACGTGGATCCTTTGCAAGGTATACTTTTCTGAGAACATGCACAATTTTTGAATGTTTGTACTAACCTATTAATATAGGACATTTGGTTAAACTTGAAGAGGGTTCTGGGGGCGCTCAACTTGAATCAGCCCCCCAGGCCTCTGCAAATGAAATAAATAAAGGTTTAAAATTATTCACAAGGACTGCATCCCTGACTTTATTTGATAGTGCCTTAAAAACTTCATTGAAAATTTCAGATTTCAAATATTCATTTCCAATTTGAAAGTCAGTTTTTATTAATTTTTTTTGTATTTGTTGATGTTATTAAAGGGGAATTGTTGAATGCTTTCATATATGTATTCATTGAAGTTCAGTTTGATATCCCCGCAAATTCCATTCATTTCTTTGATTTTGATTGTTGTCCTAGTTTATATACTTCCCTTATCCATGGCAAGCACCCCGCAGGTGGCAAATATTCCCTATTTTGAGCTTCAATATTGAAAAACATATTAATATTCTGTTGAACTATTTTATTTATTTGGTTTTTATTTATTTGTTTTACAGGGGCCACCAGTGACTGGTAACCCCCATAAAACCAACCCAATGTATAAGCCACCACTTCAGCAACCTCATCCTCATTCCTGGTGATGACTAAAATAAATATAAGTAAAACATAAAAAGACTTACTAATTGTTTCCCCTGTGCCCCCCTCAGCTACAGGTGCCACTTTGGCAAACTTCATGAGTGTTGGATGCTCTTTATTAATTTTTCTAGGCTTAATTTTTCTTATATTTCTTGCTAATTGTGCTTCTTCTTGGTTTTCAATTGATAAAGCTTCTGTATTTCTTGAGGCAATTCTGCTTCTTGCTTGTATTTCATTTTCACCTGTTTTCATTTGATTGTTTTCTTCTTCATTGGCGTGATTTCCTTTTGAATTTCTGTTCCTTCAATTAGTTTGATCTTATTGTTTTCTTTGGCCCCCTGCCAGAACTCTCACAAATTGTAGGCTGTGTTGTTGAACTTAAGACTTGATAAAATTGTTTCCTGTAGATTAAGTGATGCTTCTTTGTTCTTTTCATCTATAATATTTCTCAATTTGTCCAGAGCATCTTCTTTTGGCTGGGTTAGTGGCTGGCCCTTGTTACCCAGCTTCCCTGTCATTATTTCCCTTATATTTCTTTCTATCTCAACAGCCTTTTGCAGGTGTGCTTCTAATTTGTTGATCAAGTTATAGATTGTTGACATATTGTTTAAATTACATCAAAAAAACTGGTTTTTATGTTACTATGTTCAGTGCATACATATTTTTCATCATCATTAATTAATTAAAGACAATAAACATAACTATTGGATTAAAATATTTCAATTAGACGTCAACACTTGATATTTTGATATTGTGTGCATAAATCAATGCATTTTGTTTAATAAAATCCATTGTAAACTTGGCCTTTTTCATTGTAATTTATCAAAATGGACTGTGTTTATATTAGGGCCATTGACACTTAGTACAAATATTGATACATAGTGCATTTTACAGCCTGAATATTTAACTATTGGTAATAATTCTGTAAACTTTTCAGTCAATTTTGTGAGGTAATAATAATGTAATGTGTTAATAAATTACAGTTTACTGTCATTAATTGGCTGGTTTTCTTTGCTGTGGCAATTGTGCATTTTCTGATATTTCCGCACTAGTATCCAATTGGTTGGCTTCACATCCAATTGCACAGGCAATAGGGAAACAAGCCACGAACCCAACCACATCCAGTCTCAGGATGGCAGCTTGTTTTCCTATTGTCTGTGTGATTGGATGTGAAGCCAACCAATTGGATACTAGTGCGGAAATATCAGAAAATGCACAATTGCCACAGCAAAGAAAACCAGCCAATTAATGACAGTAAACTGTAATTTATTAACACATTACATTATTATTACCTCACAAAATTGACTGAAAAGTTTACAGAATTATTACCAATAGTTAAATATTCAGGCTGTAAAATGCACTATGTATCAATATTTTTACTAAGTGTCAATGGCCCTAATATAAACACAGTCCATTTTGATAAATTACAATGAAAAAGGCCAAGTTTACAATGGATTTTATTAAACAAAATGCATTGATTTATGCACACAATATCAAAATATCAAGTGTTGACGTCTAATTGAAATATTTTAATCCAATAGTTATGTTTATTGTCTTTAATTAATTAATGATGATGAAAAATATGTATGCACTGAACATAGTAACATAAAAACCAGTTTTTTTGATGTAATTTAAACAATATGTCAACAATCTATAACTTGATCAACAAATTAGAAGCACACCTGCAAAAGGCTGTTGAGATAGAAAGAAATATAAGGGAAATAATGACAGGGAAGCTGGGTAACAAGGGCCAGCCACTAACCCAGCCAAAAGAAGATGCTCTGGACAAATTGAGAAATATTATAGATGAAAAGAACAAAGAAGCATCACTTAATCTACAGGAAACAATTTTATCAAGTCTTAAGTTCAACAACACAGCCTACAATTTGTGAGAGTTCTGGCAGGGGGCCAAAGAAAACAATAAGACCAAACTAATTGAAGGAACAGAAATTCAAAAGGAAATCACGCCAATGAAGAAGAAAACAATCAAATGAAAACAGGTGAAAATGAAATACAAGCAAGAAGCAGAATTGCCTCAAGAAATACAGAAGCTTTATCAATTGAAAACCAAGAAGAAGCACAATTAGCAAGAAATATAAGAAAAATTAAGCCTAGAAAAATTAATAAAGAGCATCCAACACTCATGAAGTTTGCCAAAGTGGCACCTGTAGCTGAGGGGGGCACAGGGGAAACAATTAGTAAGTCTTTTTATGTTTTACTTATATTTATTTTAGTCATCACCAGGAATGAGGATGAGGTTGCTGAAGTGGTGGCTTATACATTGGGTTGGTTTTATGGGGGTTACCAGTCACTGGTGGCCCCTGTAAAACAAATAAATAAAAACCAAATAAATAAAATAGTTCAACAGAATATTAATATGTTTTTCAATATTGAAGCTCAAAATAGGGAATATTTGCCACCTGCGGGGTGCTTGCCATGGATAAGGGAAGTATATAAACTAGGACAACAATCAAAATCAAAGAAATGAATGGAATTTGCGGGGATATCAAACTGAACTTCAATGAATACATATATGAAAGCATTCAACAATTCCCCTTTAATAACATCAACAAATACAAAAAAAATTAATAAAAACTGACTTTCAAATTGGAAATGAATATTTGAAATCTGAAATTTTCAATGAAGTTTTTAAGGCACTATCAAATAAAGTCAGGGATGCAGTCCTTGTGAATAATTTTAAACCTTTATTTATTTCATTTGCAGAGGCCTGGGGGGCTGATTCAAGTTGAGCGCCCCCAGAACCCTCTTCAAGTTTAACCAAATGTCCTATATTAATAGGTTAGTACAAACATTCAAAAATTGTGCATGTTCTCAGAAAAGTATACCTTGCAAAGGATCCACGTTGTGGTATACCTGGGAATACTGTTACATTGCATATTAAAAACCAACATCAAAAAGTTGGAAGATGTACCTATTCAAATAAACATTTGCTGTGTAGCCCTCAACCGCCAGAAAACACCACAGGGATACAGGAAAGTCAAGCACATCCTCTATGATTCATTTGCATTGGCAACACTATACAGATACTATGTGCCCCCCAAAAAACCTACTAGTCAATTTGCTCACCTGCTTGCCTTTTATCAAATGATCAGCAACCACCGGGGTACAGGGCGCCACCCCTCTAGCAATCACATCCAGGGTTGTCCACCACGTACAGAAAAGTATGTGGATCCAACTAGATGCACTAGCTGAAAATTTAATTTTGGGGTATAATTCCCTGGAATAATCACATTCCCTTTGCAATTAGCATCTCACCAATAAATATTTTCCCCTTTCAAATTACTTTTTTTATATTTTAGATACTAAATTTTTTAATACTGAAATATGTACCATTAACATTCTACTATAAAAATTTTAATATTACATACTTAAATTTTAAAAAATATTTAGTATCTAAAATTTAATTTTGAAATTTTAATAATACATATTACAATATTAAAATTTTTAATATCAAATATTTTGATATTAGAATAAATCATGATTTAATAAAAATAGTTAAATTTCAAATATTTAAACTTTAATATTTAACTTTTACAATTTATAATTATAATTTTACATTTAATATTTTATTTTTTATTTTAACTTATAGTATGTAAATTATAATATAAATATATCTAAATATATTAAAAGCCTTTAGTTAAAGTTGCAACCATGTCAAATATTAAAAATAAGTTAAAAATGTTTTTATTTATTAGCTTGTCAAGTACAGGGTTATTTATCACATAGATAAACATCAAGAATTGAATTTATCTGCACCATGCAGTCCGCTCTACTTATATTCTAAACAAATGATTGTTTAGAACTCGGATTATCTTTTGCCTGTAATGTGATTTGATAAACATATTTGATATGCTTGACCCGTGTCTTAAGAACTAATTAGTAAGCAATACATGAAAATCATTGGTTTCTGTGTTGTGTGGCTATAGTGGCACTGAAATAACAAGGATCAGATGATGATACACAAGGTCCAATTTGTGGCTTAAAAAGGCCAAAGTACCATCAAAAATTAACAATTATTTAAATAAAATAATTCTATTTCTATCTTTTTTTAAATTTATTCATTTGTTAGCGCAACAGTCAATATAATATTCAATGCATTATAATAAAAATATATTCCTCATACCTAGTATAGTTACTTTTACTTATCTTTTCTATGTATTCTTATATGTCTATAATACAATCAAACATCACATATTTATATATAAATAATAATTTTTGAGTCCCAATAAAAACAAAATAAATAAAAATAAAAACAAATAAAACCTGGAGCGCTCATTTATCTAATTGGCTCAGAGGCCAGGGCTTTTGAAAGGAAGGATTCCAAGTGCTCATAGAAAGCCGCCACTACATTGGGTGACATTGCAAATTGGCTGATCTCGAGAATATTGAATAGATCCTCCATGTCCTGAGGAAGGCCTTGTTTCACCTTATTCTTGATCCAATCAATTACCCCCTCAATTGGATTCAGGAATTGGAAATATGGCGGGAGGAAGAGAAGTCTCATTGGACAATCAGTAAGTTGGTGGCTGGAGGTGTGGCTGTTTTTGTCAATGGGGGAATTCAGACACAACCAGATCCACTTTGTGGAGCCCAAAATTATCAGGCATAACAATGTTGGTTATGCTGCTGTAATTCATCCGCAGGTACTCCTTGACGGCTCGGAGAATATTGAGAATGGTCCCACTGTTATGAGAGCCTTTAATTATCTGATACTGGTCCAACCCGCAAGGACCAAGAAGCGCGACCATGGAATAGGTCTGGGACAGAAAGCTGCACAATGAGCTACACTGTCCTTGGACCCCTTCTCAACCCACCCATTCCTAGACCTGAGTGAGGAGGAAAACAACACTTTGTCAATATAGAAGAACTGTACGTTGCCAGTCTTCTTTAGTGCCAGATATGTCTTGGCATAAATGTGTTGATCCTCAATGGTCTTTTCACTGTTTCTATTGTATGGAGAAACTCCAAGCATCTTCTACGAGAAGCCCAAATCAACCATTATTTTGTAGACAAGGGTTTTGGAAACAGAAAGCCCAAACTCTGTGGCAAGCATTGATTGGACAGCAAGTGTGTCCAGGTGGCAATCCTTGGCTACCCACTGCTTGATTGTGTCAATGTGAATAGGTTGAAGAAGTTTGGGCTGTCTTTTTGCCTTGGTGAATTTGGCAATTTGCCCGGTATTGCCATACTTGATGTTGATGTTGGCAATGTATCTGGCCGTGACACCAAATTGGGACGCAATATCCCAAACTGCCATTCCTCTGTTCAAGCAGTTGAGGAGAGCTTCACGCTCACTATCTGTCAACCAACACTGGTCCTTGGCAGGTACCACAGCATCCTGGCTACCAGGCTCAACACAGGGAACAGAGACCTTTGTGTAGAAGATGGGATCACGCTTGCTTGCAGTGGCGCCGTCAATGGTGGCATACAATACAGGCACAGATGACTCTTTGGCGGTGGCCAATGGCTCATGGGAGGTGTCAAAGATGCGGGGGCAGGAAGTAGCAACTCTTGGGTCAAGAGTGCGGGGCCGGGTGACAACTGGGTAAACGGTGGAGGTGTAAGTAACCTCAGTGTTCCTGGTGACCCTGGTGTAGGAGACTTTGGTAGCAGGCCTTGAGAGTGACTTCTGCCTGGGATTCAAGCTGGTAGTTCTGGCTTGGGATGCGGGAGGTGGTTGACTGGCGCTGACACCTTGGGAGGCCTGTGTGTTGACATTACTTCCCTTGAGTTGGGTTCTAGGTCTGTTCTTGGACTTTCTGGGACACCCTTGTGGATGGGCTGCCCTGCAGGCTGGTGCAGAAGCTGGTTGGAAATGTGACTGACGGTTCATAAAAATAAAATAAAAAATATATTTTACATTAAATATGTATTTATTTAGATTTATTGATTCAGTTGTGGGTAGTTGTTTATTCTTGAGTTAGCCTTGAATAGTAACAGAATTTCTATATCTGTGATTTGAAGTGAATAATATTGTATACTTTCTGGATTTAAATGATTTTAAAGTTTAATCACTTTTTTTGTCTATTTATAGTTATTGATATTGAATTTTAGTTTGATTTTAGTTGTGGTGGAGCTTCTTGATTTGGGTTAGTGTTTCCTAGTGTGCTTAGTGTACATTAAATTTGGATTCCAGTTTCCGCAATTAATATCTGAGTTTACTAGTGGCATTCAAAAGTGATTTGAAATTTGGTTCTTGGATTTGACAATCCCGCAATTTCAAAAAGCATAGTAAACTTAATGAAAATGGTTGATGGATTTGAACGCTTCAAATCTGATTCCAGTTAATTCATTTTGTCTATTAGAAATATGCAGTCTGACTTGAACTTTGCAAAGTGTCTATGAGTTCCCGCATTTTCAAATATTTAAATAAAAATACAAAGAATTCAAATTAATTAAAAAAAGCCATCCCACAAAAGTGATTCAAAATTTGGACCAAGGATTTGACAATCCCACATTTTTACGTTCAGGTTCTGAATTTACAGTACACTGAAAAGATATAATAAAAGATAATTTAGGATACAAGAAGAAGAGAGGAGAAGAAAGAAAAAGAAGGAGAAAAAGATAGTCTTTTCTACTTGGTAGAAGATTTTATATGATACCTTCTTGACAATGGGGAAAGTTTTTAAAAGTTCTTTGGGCCCCAGCGCAGCCAAGGGGCTTACAAAACTTTTGAAAAAATTTGAGGGGCAATGGGAGGTGAAAAGGGACAAATTAATGAAAAACCCAGGAGTTTGCTGCACTTTAATTTCAGCACTTTGTTTTGGGCACTTCAATCTTGTCCCCTGAAATAACTTGGGGAAACTTAGGACAACCCTAGATTAGCTTAATATTTTTTTGGAATTACCGCCAAGACACACCTACTTTTAAATATTGGAATAGAATAAAAACCTACCAAAAGGTTTTTGTCAGGAATGCTCTTCCAGACCCTACTGACAGCAATTTATCTCTTGGTACATTGGTGGAAATACCCCCTTCTTTGGGGTTAATTTGGACTTCTAAAATTGATGGGTTAGTTAGTAGCTACTGTTTTATTTTACCTGAAATTGAATACTTTAATACAGGCTTGATCCAAGGAAATCCAACAACGGAATTTGAACCTGGGTCCTCCTCTGTCCGTTTTGATGTTTGAGTTGATGAAAATGTTAGTTAAATTAAGAAGAAAAATTTTACCTCCATTTAACAATATCAGCCAATCATATGTTGCGGCAATCATTTTGAAAGATGCTCTTAAGCTTTTTAATGACGTTGACAACAGTTTTGACTTTGAAATGGTCAAAACTTGCCTGTTGCCGACGGTTTCTGTTGTTATTCCCTGCTCTCCTTCCCCAGTTTTGACTGGGGAATAGCTGATCATCTCCTGCTTCTGCCTGTTTCTGTGGTTGGTAACTTAAACCAAATATTGTTTTTTAACCACTTTGAGGTCAATATTCTGGTTACAATAAGACAAATAATCCCAGGCTAATACCAAACTTCCCAAAATGATCAAATTCCCCCAAATATCTCCAACTTTTTCTCCATGAGGTTGATCTCCTTTATGTTTCCTCCAGTTTTTTATTTTTGCTACCATGCTATATAAGGCTGGTAATTTATAATCTATTACTTGTTCAATCAATAAAGTCAATTTCCTTACCTACTTGATTTATTCTTTTGCCTGATCTCCAGTTCCTGAAATCAAACACCATGATGCTACCCAAGTCATCCCAATGGGGACCATTTGGGTATAAATGATTAGTTTGGTTGCTCCTTGTCCAGTCTTTTACAGCAAGCATATCTTTTGGAACAAGAGCAGATTCTGGTTCACCTCCTCCCAATTACCTGGACAAATTGTGGCGCCGAGTGATACCAGGCGTATGGTACACCACCACCCCATTGTCACAGAATCCCCCCATCACAGAGAAACCACAGGTCATGGGGGCCAGTCCGTCTACTCCCTTGTCATTTCATCCCTTGGCTTCTGTTTTCCTTCTAAGTTATCTTGGAGCTTACTTCATGTTGGGGAGGTTCAATCCCCTATTGAGTTGATACCGTCTTATTGGAGAATTGTTCCATATGGGGATGGTCTCCATTCCAATTGGTCCTTTAATCACAGGGTTGAATCTATCTGCAGCCATACACCTTTTGGGTGATATGTTTTTGAGCAGATGGGTTCCTGACAGTTTTCATTTCTTTTTTATATTTCTAAATATCCGGTCTTAAAGATCAACATGAGAAATTTCAAAAGTTTTTATTCATTATTTAAACCTTTATAAATGTTGCAACCAATATTCTCCTCTTGCCTGCTAACACATCTCACAATACACAGAGAGCGCTCAATGAGTTGCCCCATGACATATCTACCGGCATGGATCAGTTTGAAGGTGAGGTCAAATTACAAGCACTATCTCCTAGTTTTGGAGTGCTGCCAATTTAACCCACTGATCCCAGCACAGGTTATTCCAGTGTCCCAAACCTTATATGAAACCCATCACCCTGCCACCCCCTGGTGGCACGGTAGCTCTCCTCATATAGTATATTAGTCACAATACCAATTAATAAACCTTATCTTATTACTCTTATTCTTGTTCTTTCTATTGGACTGTTGTCTTCCCAATCAAATACTGAACTATATTTGGTTCAGTTGCAACCTAAGCTTATAAAAAGCATGACAAGATTTACAAAGTCTGTCTTCAATATCCTCCCTTTTGATCTGAGGAGCCTAATAAAACGTAACGGGTAAAAGATCAACTTTTGCAGAAGTTTAATATCAAGTGGGGCAAGTTTTTTGGGACCCTTTTGCATTTCCATCTGGCCCCCCTCAAGAAACTATATGGAGATACTTAGGTGAGCTTTTATCAGATAGGATCTTATCTTTTAAAAGTGGGGGGCTTATAGTGGTAATCTATATCAAGGTTTAAATAGGGTCGACTGAAAAGTTTGCGGAAAGCTGAAGAAGGTATTTTTAGCCCCTGGTTTATTTTTTGCGTATAGAGAAAAAGGTTAAACGTTAAGTTTTAGATTTTTTAATTCTGATGTGTCGGGTATTAAATCGAAGATCTCTTTGCGCCTTGACTTTTGCCCTTTCGATTCGTCCCCTATATTCCCCCGGGTAAGGGGGTTCCATCTAAGAAGCCGGATGAAATCAAGGCGTGACTTAAGTCGCATCGATCTGGGCGCTTGGAACTTGGGGTTTCCAGTTCAGCCACTAGGGAAACCATTTTAGAAAGAGCTGGGCTCCAGAAAAAGATTAACCTTTTTGACAAGATTCTTTACCGTAGAAAGGTGAAGATCAAAATATCTGTCGGCTTTGAGGTTTCAATCTCTGCACGTCAACTTTCGGTACTTGCCCGACCTTTCTGGATTCCCAAACGTATCTGGTAAACTGGATGCAGGCGAGTCGAAGCAATTTTTCTTGGAGACTTGACCTCTGGTTTCAACTGGGGCAGGGTTGGCCAAAAAGAGGGATGATTACGGCCTTTGCCATAACCTTCTTTTACATCCCCCTACGTTGGGGGAATCTGAACTTTCTAAAAAAGGTCTTGGACAGCTTTCTGGTTTCTGGAATAGTACATATAATAAAGATTTACTTCTGAAAAGATTCCTTAACTTGGAATTCAAGTATTTCAATTTTTAAAGGACAGAAAGTCAAAAAAAATTATTTTGAAAATAGATTCCGGAAAAAACACACCCTTCTGTGGGTGTATAGGGGGTTTGATTCCGAAAAATTTGCACCCTAGACGGGGTTTCAGAACCGTCTCAGATATGACGCCGCCCTAGTTTCAACTCAATGATAGGTTATGACGCATCTTTAAGTTAGCCATGTTTAAGTTTTAAATATTTAAATTAAATATTTTTAAATTAAACGGATATGCATTTGTCAAGGCGAGTATAGATACAAGGTCGGATTGGAAACTTGTCATGGCTAGGGCAGGCTGGATATATGAAGTTCTAAAACTCAGATCATGTTAGCGTTTCAAGATAGGTTGAGGTGGAAGCTTGGCTTAGTAAATTAATTGAACCAGATGTTCATTGCTGGTTAGGGTGCTTCGGCCAATCCCTGGATAGTTTCTGGGCCTGTCTGCTGTACAAAGATTTATTTTAGAATGTTTAAATGTCTTGGCTGTAGTGGCTTGTGGCCAGGGTGAGGCATCCCTATTTTCGGTAGAGCTCCATGATTTTAGCTGCATCGAACCAAAGTGAGAGAATGGTGGATTCGGCTTGCATGTTTATTTATCAGGGGACGTGAACAAGTATGGGTGGGGTTTCACGGATGTTTGGTGGCTTGTGCTTATGTGACGGAGCGTTAAGCTATATTGAGCGCGTCATCCGTTTATGAGCTGCAGGTAAAAGAACTTCTTCTTTAGTGTTGCTGGGTGTTTTTGGGTTGTTCGTGATAGAGGGATTAGGTTTGAAAGCATCGGGAGATGATGATTCTTGGGAAATGATTGTCTTGCATTTAATTGGTGGGCTGGAAATGGCGATCTTTTGCAGGAGCAGTATATAAGGGAAGCGGTGTGCATCTAGTTTGTATGGATGTGGTGCAGGAGAGAGTTGATCGTTTGCTACACGATGACTACACCAAGTTGGATGGATATGAGCGGTGGTTGATGAAGAGCATTGCGTTGGTCATCAACAGCTTCCTGGACAGCTTGCATTGGGTGGGGTATATCGCCATGCCGGTGGGGGCATATGTGGCAGGTCTCCCAGTGTGGCTTCGGACGCTTGGCGTGGTGTGGGGACTGAGTCATGTCTGCTTTGAGGTGTATTGGAAGCATAAGCTCGGGGGGTTGAAGCGGCGGGAGTTGGTTTCGGGACCAGAGGAGCGACGCGAGAGTCTCATGCGAGCGATTGAAGACTTTGGCGAGCTGCAGCCCCTCCTTGAGCCGTGGCTGATCAAGCGACCATCAGGGCCAATTGGGGCGGCATACTTTCTCGAGTGGCTGACATGGATCACCTTTGACAAGTCGGTGGAGCAGCTAACGGAGAAGGAGAAGGAGGAAGTGGCAACATATATGCAGATCCTAGAGAAGCGGATGGTACAACCCAGCCAAGAGTTTAAAATGCAGCCCTTTTGCACGATGCGGCCCAGCATTGACGATTTCAAGATGGAATTGCTTCCTCTGGTCGTCTATTCGGTAAGATGAGCAAGTATGTAGCTAACAAGTAGGTGGTATGGTGCATGCGTGAAAGCTGCATAGTTGCGCTGAAGATGGTTGGGTTTGAGCGGCACCAGGAAGGTGATGTACGGTACTTGCATCGCCAGCCAGTAAAGGAAGAGGGAACACCCATCATGTTCATCCATGGCATCAGCGCAGGCTTTGTCCCTTACGTTATGATGCTGGTTAAACTAGCCAATCAATTCCCCCATCGGCAAATAATACTCTTGGAAGTTCCGCACATTGCCATGGAACTGACGACTGCGATCCCCGACCGTGGTGCTACGCTGGACGCAATCGATGCCATTGCAACGAAGCATGGCATCTTAAAGTTCTCGCTATCGGCCCACTCATACGGTACGCTGATGGCATCCTGGATCATACGCAACCGGCCTAGTCTGGTGGCCAAGCTCTCCCTTGTCGACCCCGTGTGCTTCCGGCTGTGGGACGCCACCCTTGCCCACAACTTCCTGTACGCCAAACCAATCTCGTTCATGCACGACCTCATCCGCAACTTTGTAACCAAGGAATACCTCATCACCCACTCCGTCAGCCGCGAGGTGTACTGGTCCCAGATGGTCCTGTTCCCCAGCGACATCACCGTCCCCACAACCGTCATCATCTCGACCAAGGACTGGGTCATCAACCCTAGCGGCTGCTACGAGTACCTCAAGCCCCACATCTCCAACATTCACCTAATCAACACCTTCCATGGCGGCTTTGGCTTCTCCCAGGAATTTACTCACAAGTTCCTGAATTCCCTGTGATCTCAACTCTACCATAAATAAATTACCACTTCAAAAATAATTCCACTCCCCCTGCAGGAGCTTCACAGCTGAATCGCATCCATCCAACTTCCCAAAAGCGTCAACCGTTGCATCAAGCTCGCGAGGATCATATCCATGTAGGTGGGATAACCAGGGGGTGAATCAGGGGCTCTGTGGACGTTTATCAGCCATAACCACATTTCCTTAAGCATCACCCCTCGATTGTCTGATCTCACCTTACTTCCCAAAAGATTCCACCATCTTTCATAATAAATCCACGTACAAAGACCAGTTAAGTAATAGACGGTTACCGATCCAATCAACAAACCCGCCCATATCGATCAAACAATCAAAGCTTTAAACATGGCTACTTAATCCAGATACCAGCCTATACCGGCCGGTTAAACCGAGATATCCATGATTCAACAAGACTTTAACCTTTCATCGATCCCTCTTGGGCATCGACCACCAAACCAGGGACAGAACTGGTGTAGCATTGCAGCTAGGGCTGCGTCGGCGTAAACCCGGGGAAATGACTTTATCTGCCGGAACCGCCACACACAACCCATCATTATTTCGGAATCCGGATCCCCCTAGATCGAGGGATCCATTCTTAAAAGATCAAATTGAGGAGGCTTTCCTCCACGCCAACGGCTATAAAGTTTCTCCCACCATCCTGCCCAATAAAAACTTCCCTCTTTATCACAGCATCTACCATCTCACCCCCTCAGAAAATCACTTCCCAACCAGTTCCAGGGCTAATCATTAAGCCATTGCACCCTTATCAGCCACCCATCTTATACAGGATCAACCCTTTCAAGCCCCAAGTGGAAAATTACTTGGACAAGCCTCCTGACTGCCATGACGTACATGGACATCATTTGGCTTCCCATGATACTATATGATTCTCCTAATCCATAGCAATAAGGTATCCTTTGCTGCCCAATTCTCCCATTTATTCCATTTTTTATACTTCTCAGAAGTGTATTCATAACAGCAGCAGCACAGGTAGCTTATCCACACCCACACAACATGAAGGGAAATTCCTTCAAAGAGGACAACCCAGCAGATGAGACTCCCCATCAGCCAGAAAAGATCCCCAGGGGGTCCAGACATCTCACAGGATACACTTCTCCAGCAGTCCCTAGGTACCTATCAAACACTACAGCTCCCTCTGCACCCAAGGGGCCCTGAACCCCCCCTCCAATCCAAGAGGGACCTCAACTACCCAGCATTGTATTCCAGCCCCCCTATCTCCCAGAAATCTGGGCATCCTCTGGACTAGAGCATGAGAGCACTACCCCTGGATCCAACCTGCAGAGTACAGGCTCCCACCGGTTATAGCTGCCCCGGAAGGCTCTGGGCAAGCGAGATTGCCCTGCAGGTCACTCCCAGTTTAGGGGTGGCCGGTTCAACCAACATCCCAACGTTAACCCAGGCTGGGGTAGGTTTGAGGGAGCCTTCTTGGGAAGATCTCTATGCCAGTCTTGGACCTGGCCATCCTTACCCAGCCCTGAACCTTCAAGGTGGCTAGGTTGAAGAGTGTGCCAGAATAATACCCAAACATTGCAGGGACTGGTTGAAGAAGGTATGGCTGAAGGTTGGAGAGTTGACCCCAGCCAGGGCGGTGATGTTGGATGAACGGTCATCAACCACAGAAAACTTTGCCATGGATGTTGTCTCTCCTGGAGCTGCCTGCAAAGTAGGTCAGTACCCAACATGGGGTGTACACTACCATAGTCAGGGTGGAGCGGGGGACACCAGGGGAGGCCAGGTACCCGTGTGTGAAGCGTTGAGTTGTCCAGGGTCATAGTGGTGGTCGTGTCCTAACCCTTCTGGTGAAGGCCTAAAGAACCCTGGTCCCTGTTGATATCCCCCAATTCCAGGGCAAGCTGTAAGCCCAGCTGTAGAGATGAGGCAATCCATCTCCCTTGGAACGGAGGCTGCTGGCTGGGGCAAACTAACCAAGAGCTGACTTGGGAGTTGAGGGGTGCATTCCGCTTTACTGAGGGGACCACCCCCAACGATAGCCCCAGCTATTGCTGAGGGATATCCCTTATTTATCCCCCTTTCACTGTGCCAGGATTCCCAGATGGGAGTGGAGGGCATGGGATGGGGAATCCCAAAAGCTTGGCAGGTAGGGTGGCAGTTGGTTTTGGGAGGTGGCCAGACTGGTGTTCCCTTGCTACCTGCTGTGGGCTTGGCCGCTCTTGACTGGGACCCATGATCTTTCCTGGGCATGGGGCCGTGTGGTGGTGGCAACTCATGTGCTCTTCAAGATCTAGCTCTGTCTTGGGAAACTTGGCTTGGTTGGAGTCTGGATTCAATCTGGTGCCTGGGAGCCAGGACCCCATTGGCTATATGAAGAATTGTTGCTCACATGTAAAACTTGGGGTTGGCTTCCTTCTGGTGGGCAGGGATTAATTTTAAAATCAGGGCCTTTTTTCAGGGACTTATTTTATTGGTTGCATCAGGTGGGTGTTTCTGATTGGCTGGGTGGTGGGGACTGGGGCCCGGGTGGGTGGCTGGCGGGAGGCCCGCTGGCAACCGGCTGGCAACCGGCTGGATGCTGGGGGGTTGGTGGAGGGTGCTGGCAGCGTGGCGGGTGCCTGCCTGGATGATAAATCAATCCGGCACTGGCTTAACCCTGTTCTGACTCTATTTTGGTTTTCCCATTTAATTGGGGAAATCACATCAAATTGTGAATTTTTGACAGTGAAATTCCCTATTTTTCCCAGCATGGTACCTCAGTCAAAATCTGGTTTATGTCAGGAATATTCCTGACAGTTAGGCATACAAAGACGGATGTGGTGGAGCTCCCAACACCATCAACCTTGATATGCTAGGCCATTGCTAAGCTTCTATAACTCTTTTCTCACACATATTGCATGAAAGTTTAGTATGGGCCAGTAAAAAATCCTCCTGATGTGTTCTTGGAGGGGAAGTCAGCTTCTCAGATCTGACGCCTGCAGGTAACCAACAAGAAAAAAGAGAGCCCCACACCCAATAATAACCCATGACCTAATAATTAGAACAACCAAGCTAATAACTCCTATTATTGAAGCAGAAACCAGACAACTTGGGTTAACCAGATGAGTACTGATAACGTAACCAAAGAGAGAAAAGCTCAGAGTAGTGCTTAGGCAAGCCGCTTTTTCCATCTTGCAAGACTCATACAGGGGCCAGGACCTAGATTTGATCACCATGATCCAAGTAACCTCCAGAAATCCTATGCTGTTTGCTGCCCAAACTAGAAACAAACTTCTCAGCTATACCTTTTGCTTTTGCAGATATCAGGCACAGCACTATTTGACACTGGAGCTGACCAATCCTTGTTGACAAAGAATTTGTCAACCTTATGAAGCTATCCCCAGTCCAAAGTACCATCAGGGAGTTGTCATGGCAGATAGCAGGAGCATACCAGTCATCAGAGAGGCAAACCTCTTCCACGCCCAAATAAAAGACCTGCAGACTACACTTAGTGGCCCAATTATACCCATCCCCAAGTATGATATTATACTTGGCCTAGACTGGATGAGAAAGACCAAACCTCATGTTGACTGGGATAGCGCTACCCTCATCACACACAAGGCAAGGTGCACCACCATGTACATTCAAATCTTCTGATACACTCATTAGAGACCATGTGTTTGTAAAAATTACCAAACAGAAGAGGAAAAAGACCCTAGCAAGATTGATTGGAACACCTGGGCATATGAGATTATCCACTTTAAAAATGCAGAGACCTCACATGAACAAGACCTGATCTGGCAACAGCTAGCCCTAGAACCCTCTTCAGTTTCCCAAGAAATTTAACCAGGGCTACTGTCAACTGGAGCATCCAACATAAAATCAACCTCATAGGGGGTGTACCAAAAGCACAACCTATTTGCCGCCTAACACCACAAGCGGGCAACACACTAAAGGCCTACCTAGACCAGGCCCTTGAAAAATGACTCATACAACCCTCCAAGTAACCTTTTGGTGGTGCCTTGTTTGTAGATAATAAAGATGGAGGGCTCTGCCCAGTCACAGACTGTCAGGGAATTTTCCCCTGACTACATTAATTTTACAGGTAATTTGGGAACCAACTTTCAAGCCAAGAAAGACTGTAAATTGCTATTGGACAGTTTCCATAGCATTGGGTTGGTCCCAGATGGGGATCAAACTTGAAACCCTAAAGACAAAGCAACAGTTAGTTCAAAAGAAACAATTTTAATTACATTATCTATTTATAATGAATTGATTCATTCAACCATGAAATCCAATTTTGGCTTTGATTTCAGAAATGTTAATAAGCCCTATGAAGACGTCACTTACCGTTCAAACAATGATTGGCTGCATTCAACCCGGTTTTTGCTCTGGAATCTAATATCAACACCTAAGCGTCAAGTGCCGTCTTTGATCTTCCCGCTCAATTTCACTCTCTGCCGCTTAATTGAATATCAACTTGGGGCTCATTTTACAAGTTACTGGTTATACCATACAATTTTATATAGTATATTGCCTGAAATTGATGCCCATTTGAAACAGATACTAATTTCAGCCTTGAAATTAGTGAAATATCATGGAAAATTCTCTCATCCCTCATGATTTTCTTATTTATGTTCCAGACTCAACTTGATGGTATTTAACTGAACCATATTTTCTATTATCTATTGTTCCAACAATAAAGACTATTACTCTTCTAGCTACTCATCTACTTTTTATAACACTCCTTTTCTGAAGCCATGAGAGAAATTCTCTTCCTATCTTGGTTTCTAGCCTACTTCTTGTCCAAGGTGTTCACCTTGGAAAGCCCAACTCCAACAACCAACTGGTATAATTCCTCCCCAGATGATTCCCACCAGAAGGAGTCTTTTGCCAATGGATGGTTCAAATATCCTTCTGGACACTGGGGACGTAAATTTCACTATGGCCGTTCATTTGCTTCCCCACCCACTGAACCTACTCTGGTTAGACCTTACGCCTCCTTCTACCTCTTGACGTATTTGGTGGGATACTATCTACTAGGGCAATTCAGTTCTATGTTTGGAAGGTTTGCCTATTTAGGACAACTTGGGCATCTTGCAATGGTCATGGTTCCTATTGGTTTGGTCATAGCAGGATTAAATGTAGGGGCCTTGGCCCATCAGCTGGGAAGTTTATTCCCTGCAAGGTGGGTCCCTGACACAGACTCCAGGGTGCTTAACAAGGTTACAATTGAGAGCAGGTATCCCCTGCACCTGATCAATGACTTTTTTGATGCCCTGGGGGGCCAACAGTTCACACGGATTGACTTGACGGCAGGATATCACCAAATCCGCATCAAGCCAGAGAAAATACCCAAAACAGTGTACAAACAAAGTATGGTCCCTTTGAATGTTTGGCCCTCAACTTTGGCATGGCAAATGCCCCAAGTATCTTTGTGCCCTTTATGAACGGAGCCTTTCAAGATTGCATTGGAAATGGGGCTATTGTTGGCCTTGACGGCATAATCATATACAGCTTGACTAAGGAACAACCTTCAAAAGACGTCTGCCTGGTCCTCCACACCCTTCAAGATAACCAGCTCATGGCTGAACCCTCAAAATGTGACTTCTTCTCAGCAGAGCTTCCGTTTTTAGGGCACATCATCAGCAAGGACAGGGTGAACCCAGACTCAGGAAAGGTTTGATCTGTTGCTGTGATGCCAGCGCTGTGCAATAAAAGCAGGCTCTGTACTTCTTTGGAAGCCGCTGCCCACGTTGGAAGGTCTGTCCTGGATTAGAAAGCTCTGGCGGCTGCACAATTCACAACGGCTGGAAAAGCCACCAATTTTTCTGGGCACTGCTACAGAAACTGCACCTCTGCCAACTGAGGGAAAAAACGGCCATGGTATCTATTTAAAATATCCCAGCCACTAAGGGAGCTATGAGTTGGAAACAGATGACCCAACTACGCAATTGGAGGAGTACTTAGAATACAGACACCATGCAAGGGTTTCCTCACTGTTGTATATGAATCAACAAGGCTCTCTGATGCTGAACAGAGATATCATCCATGAAAAAGGGCTAACAGCTATTTTTCATTGTTGAGTGAAATGATGATGTTATCTGGAAAGGGCACAAATATTCAAAGTGCTAACCAGCCACAAATTGCTGATGCTTTTCAAAGAGCAACAACCTCTCAGGAAAAGGGAAGCTTTATGAATGAGCCTTATCCAGAGGTATCTCATGATCATTGAATACAAATCAGGAAAAAATTTACTTGCGGCAGTCCCCCTTTCTAGGCTGTACTACAAACATCTAAACTGCACCAATGGCAAAGATCCTGACTGGCTGATTTTAATCATGGGGAATGTCTAGGAAGGCTTTCCACCTGGTGTTGCAACTGAACCAATGAGAATTAAGTATTTGGAATTAGGGAAGACAACAGTCCAATAGAAAGGACAGAATAATAAGAACGAGATATTGTTTATTGCAGAATATTGTGATTAATATACCATATGGGGAAAGCCACAAGGCCAGACGGGGGTGGCATAGTGGGAAGTTCCATGTAGGGTTTGAATCCAAGGAATAACTTGTGCAGGGATCAACAGGTCAAATTGGTAGCACTCCTAATTAGGAGAAAGTGCCTGCAGTTTGATCTTGCCATCAGATTGATTCATGTCATTAGATACGTCAAGGGGCAACTCATTGAGTGCCCCCTGTGTATTGTAATATATGTTAGCAGGCAATTCTGGAAACTTGGTTGCAACACCCCCCTTGCCCCCTGCTTGTCGTCAGACACCAAGACCAGAGTCTGCAAAAGGTCTGGAAAGGTCCACACAAACAACTTTTGTGTGGGGATGGCGTAGCAGGGGCGCAAGAAATCATGGTGAAGCTTCTTGGTGTTTCCTTGGGCATCTTCAAGTTGGTAAATGTGATTATCATAGACTGCAGCTATCTTGAAGGGCCCTAGGTGGTTGGGCTCTAACTTAGCAGAATTAGGATTTAGGGTGTAAACGGGGTCACTTACAGTGTATCTAGCTTTGAGGTGCTTCATCCCTCCTGCAATCTGCTTGTGTTTGATTTTCTGGGCTTTAGCACGTCATTGATCTAGGGATGGAGTTGTTACTAGGGGAGGCTTGTTGGAAACCTTGGACCATAGTTTTCCCTTTTCAACCCCTGTCAGACTGTCAGGCGTCTCAAAGACCAGGGTGCTGGGGCTGAACCCTGTGCCCCTGTTGATTCTTGCTTGCAGGATAAGTAGAGCAGTGGGCAGGTGTTCAGTCCATGCAGTGTTAGAATGACCCAACGAGCTTAGTGATCAATTGAACCACTGTGCCATTTAACCGTTCCACACGTACATTGGCTTGAGGATGATAGGGGGTTGTAACTATACATTGGAGTGCGTTCTTGGTGCAGTATGCCTTCATGACATGCCCAACAAGTTTGGGGCTGCCATCTGTGATGAGATGTTTGGGTTGCCCAAAGCAGGCATCAATTTCCTTGCCAATAAAGCGGGTAATGGTGGTGGCAATGTGGTTGGTTGTTGCCCAGGCAGTGGCCAGAAAGTGAAGTAGTTGATGGTAGTGATAATGTAATTCTTTCCCAGTCTGTCTTTGGGGAGTGGCCTCAAATGGTCAAGGGCCCACTGCTCAAAGGGTTCCATGGCTTTGATGGGCAGGACAGACTTGGGGGTGCAGGTTTGGATGTGTTCTTTTTGCACAACACACACGTTTAGAGGAGTTCCAAGATGTCCTGACACATGCGCGGCCACCAAAACTTCTGTTTCATGATCTCAAAGAGGTTACACCCTCTGATGTGTCCCAGGGTTTGGTGGTAGTGTAATATTGTGTCGCCTCATTGCGTGGTGGGAATGTAAGGCGTCTTTCACCTGTCTCTGCCCAACGGCAGACGTTACCAGCATTGTGGTGAACTGACTTTTGTTGTCCTTCAATTTGTAGATGATGACCGAGTTAAGGCCTTTGTAGCAAGTTGCCTCAGGGCAGAGGTAAAGCATAGGCCAATCTGGATCCAAACTATTATCCCCAGTGATAGACACTACGTAGAGTTGTGAAAGAGCGTCAGCTGTGACAAGTTCCTTCCCAGGCTTGTATTCAATGCACAACTGGTAATGGAATAGCCACTCAACCCATCCTGCTTGGCAGCATGTCAAGTGGGACTGCATGTTGAAGTACTGAAGTGACTTGTGGTCTGTCAGAACGTGGGGTGGGAAGGTGGCTCCTTCCAGGTAACAACACCACTTCTCAACGCATTGTACAATGGCTGCCAATTTTTTGTCATGGATGGGATAGCGTTGTTCCGAGTCAGTAAGTTTCCTGGACTCATATGCCACAGGCAGAAAAACGCCATTGTCAGTTTCTACCCTTAGCAAACCCCCTATGGCCCTGTCAGAGGTGTTGGTCTTGAGTTTGTACTGAAGGTTTTGATTGGGAAACTGCAGTAATAGTGCTGTTATGAGTCTTTGCTTCAATATTTCAAAGGAGTGATCTCTGGCAGGGGTCCAGTGGAAGCGCTGTTTGGTATTGAGGAGCTCAGTGAGAGGCGCAACTAGTTCCCTACAATTGGAAATGAACTGCGCACGTAGGCAACCATTCCTAGGAATGTCCACACCTGGCCTACATCAGTAGGGTCAGCATGCTGGTGATTGCCTTTATTTTAGCAGGGTTGGGCTTTATCCCTTGGGAAGAGATGGTGTGCCCAAGGAATAACAGCTCCAACTTGAAGAACTCACATTTGGAGGGTTTAGCTTTTAGCTGGCTTTTCCAAAGGGTGTTGAGGACAGCACAGAGGTGAAAGAGATGCATGGTTTGATCTTGACTGAAGACAATAATGTTGTCAAGGTACACAATCACACATTTCCCAATCAGTTCCTCAAATGCTTTGTTCATCAACATGGCAAAGGTGGAGGGAGTGTTGGTTATTCCAAAGTTCATGACACAACACTCAAACAACCCATAGCGTGTACAGAAGGCAGTTTTTGCCTCATCCCCTGGTGCAATGCGGACCTGGTTGTACCCTGCAGTGAATCAATCTTGCTAAAGACCTTTGCACCTGCAAGTGTATCAAACAGGCCGTCAATCAGTGGCAGGGGGTACTTGTTCTTAACTGTCACCTCATTTAGGGCGCAGTAGTCTGTGCCCAGGAAAAGGGACCTGTCCTTATTAGCTACAAAGAAGACAGCTTCCTTGTATGGAGAGAGCAAGGGGAAAATAAAGTCCTTATCAAGCGCGTTCACAAGGTGCTGGTAGAGGGTCTCATCTTTCTTTGGTGTAAGACGGTATAATGATTGTGCTTTAGGTAGCAATCCTTGAAGTTGTACAGCGTGCTGGATCTCTTGGGGGGTGATAGTTGTTCAAGTGTCTCAATGAACACGTCTTTGTACTCCTCGAGGAGTGCAGCAAGTACTGGTGGTGGTGAGGAGGGCAAGGGAGAGACTGAAAATAGTTCAGCGCAGATAACTTTGACTGAGCATTGGTTAAAATCTAGTTTCCCCCCTTGAAATTGTACAAGCCTGTCTCTGTCATTCTGACAAACACAGTATCATAGAGTAACTTCCTCATTTCCACAGGGTAGATCTGAAACCCCACCCTATTTCTATTGAGGGTGATGACAGAGGCATCCCAGTCAATGTAGGGACAGTTGTGACAAAGCCAGTCCAGGCCAGAAATTACGTTGTGGCTGAGCCCTGCCATGATTGGCCCAGGGGGCTTAACCTGGATGTTCCCCATTCTCACAGAGAAAGGTACCATCTTGTGGGTGATTGAAACTCTGCAGGAGTCAGCTACTTGTACTGCCTTGAACCTTCTGGGCACCCAGTTCAGTTGTTGAGAGTTGGCAAACACCTAGTCCACCATAGTGTGGTCAGCCCCAGTATCTACCAGTAATTTGTGTGTGTTTCTATGGAAACAGAAGGGATAGAACAAGTGTGTTACTTTATTTGAGGAGTGACTTGCTTGCAATACGAGGTCGTCACTGTGGACTTGAAAGACATCCAGGGTTTTGACTTCATGAATGTTGTAGTTGCAGGGATTTTTTTTGCGAGCAGGGATTGAGAGGATGGGTCAGGTGGGGTTGCAAGGCCTCTTGTTGCTACAACCCCCAGGCTTTTCCCTGATCCTCAATCTGTGCTAGGTGAAGCTCCTCCTGCGGGGGTGTTTAGTCCCATTATTCTGCTGACGAGGCTGGCAGTGGCCTAGTTGATTGTGGCCATTGTCAGGTGTGGTATGTGGTTGGGATGGAGCGTCACTGGTACGGCAGAAGCCCATTGAGGCCTGGTTGTTAGCCTCCACAATGGCCTTGTAGCAGTCATCAATGGAGGTGCAGCAACCTATGGGGACGCACTTGTAGATATGGGGTTTAAATCCATTGATGATGAGAGTGAGTAGCATTGCATTTCTGTTGGTCACCTCTTTGGGGGCGGCAGCAAGAGCTTGTTGACAGGCGGCAAGATACTCAGGAGCAGAACCAGTTTGCTTGATTGCTAGAAGAGGAGTTCCCACGACAATGGGAGAGAAGGTTTCACTGTAACGGGACTTGGCGGCATCTCAGAATGCGGCCCAGGTAACGTCAAGCTCCTGGCTGGCCCAGTTGGTGAACCACACAGCGGCGGGCCCGTGAGGCAACCAGACGCGGTGGCAAACCACATGGGCTCAGTAACAGACAGATGCAAAGGCGGGTTTTGGTAGACTGGAGCCAACTGACAATATTGGCCCCCTCAATGCCACCAGCAAAGTATTCTAGCTGAAGGAGAGCATGCACTGGGACAGGTCTGACTGGGGCAGGGTGACACTGGCGTCACGCTGCCTGAGGTAGAGCCAATTTTACACGCTAGTGAGAGCTAGCTGGTCTTGATAGATGATTTACCTGTCAGGGATGTCCCCCTTGGGGATTGGCAGAAAGGTCTCTTGTTAGGGAGTAGCCATGCGGCCCATACTCTGTCCTTTCTTGGGGGGATTTTGTTTTAGGTAGGTTTTAAACCTACTGCTGCTATCACTGTTGCAACTGAACCAATGAGGATTCAGTATTTGGAATTGGGGAAGACAACAGTCCAATAGAAATGACATAATAATAAGAATAAGGTATCATTTATTGTAGAATATTGTGATTAATATACCATATGGGGAAAGCCATAAGGCCACACAGTGGTGGCATGGTGGGAAGTTCCATGTAAGGTTTAAAACTGAGGAATAAATTGTGCGGGGAACAGCAAGTCAAATTGGTAGTGCTCCTAATTAGGATGAAGTACCCGCCATTTGATATTGCCATCAGATTAGTTCATGTTGTTAGATACGTCAAGGGGCAACTCATTGAGCGCCTCATGTGTATTGTAAGATATGTTAGAAGGCAAGTCTGGAAGCTCGGTTGCAACACTGGTACCCAATAGATGTACATTGTCAAAACCGCAGGCTTGACCCGCCAGCAAGGTTCCAACCAAGCGGGTTTGTGACCTGCAATCCAATTACCCAGTCACTCAAAGCCAGACTAGGAAGTTGACTTGGATTACCAAATCCATCAACATGGACAAACAATGATCCTTCATGATAGATACCTCAATTTAGCGCTTGACTCATTAGCAGGATCAAGTCACCCCCTTCTGCCATCCAATTGTGTGATCACCAATCATGTTCCTGCTATCCATTAATTCACAATAGCTATATAATCACTATCTCACAATAAAGATTATTATCTATCTTCTAAATATTTTTCCCCATGTAACTCTGCTAAAACAGCACAGTTACAACATTTGGAGCACAGGTAGGTTCTCCATCCTATCTTATCTTGAAAAATTCCGCCTGTTGCCCACACCCGCCGCAGCCAACAAATCTTCAACAGAATTATGTCTGGCCTCCCACCCGGCTGGACGCCGTATGCTCCCGGTACCAAGATACCTGATGGTTTTGTCTTCTACCAAAACACGGTGATTCCGCTACCCGCCTTTAACGCCCTGTACTCCCAAGGTTTCTTTCAGGCGCCCTCCTTGGTGCCACAACCAGCGGACAAAACCACCATGCCCGCCTATGTTGCACAAAAAATTTGCAGCACCGCCTTGGAGCCCTTTGCAGGGGCCAACGACGACAATGCTGCCGCATGGATCCAGTCCGCCCAAAGCAAGCTGGCTCAGATGGAATGCCCACAGCAATTTTGGATTGTGGAGATTTCCATTTGTCTGACCCACAACACTGGCACCTGGTGCAACAAGTGGCACAAAGAGCACACTGACAAAAACTGGGACACCTTTAAACAGGACTTCTTGGCAATATTTGTGCTTAAGGATACGGCACTCATGATCATAAACCAAGTAAAGAACCTAACCCAGATAGGCACCACAAAGGAGCTTACCCGCGCCTACAAGGAACTCTGTCTCTGCGCCCCATTCAATATGGCCTTTGACACCCCAGCAACACACTTCATGTACTACAACGCTCTCAAGTCGCACGTAATGAGACATGTGAACCTGGACCAGGTTACCAACCTGCAAAGCCTGTACTGTGAAGCAGAAAAAGCGGAACAAACATCCAACGCTCTGCACAAGGCACAGACTGGGAAATGAGAAAGACCCAAGGACTCACATTCAAGCGGGCGCTCCTCTCAACCACCTCCTGGAGGCAACAGTAACAACAATAACCACAAGCCCACAAACTTGAATGAAAATGGGAATGGGAATAACAGCCAATCAAATTGTACCCATTTCCATGTCATTGCCACCCAAGGCAACCAAATGAGGGGAAAGCCCGGGGAGAGCACTAAGCAAGCCAAGCTCTCCCCACGCAACTCCTGACTTGCCCAACAATGAATACTGACCCGAGGACATGGACCAATGCCCAATGATCCAAGTACCCCCGGAAGACCCGGTACTATACACCATTGCCAGACATCCCAATAAATTGATGTCTTACCCTTTCCACTTTTGCAGTTACACAGGCTCAGCACTCTTGGACTCAAGCGCAGATTGAACCTTAGTCAACAGCAGCTTTGTGATAAATCAAGCTGGCCACTAATCCTTTGCAGATTAAAAATGTGGTTCTGGCTGATGAGCATCACATTGCCGTGACAAAAGAAACTGCTCTCTCCTCTGTCATGCTTGAGAACCTCCACTCCACCATCCAAGGTCCCGTCATTGACTTCCCTAAGTTTGACATTGTACTGGGACTAGACTGGTTACAGAGAAACAACCCTCACATGGACTGGGCGACCTCAGTGCTGACCATCAAGCGTGAAGGTGTCAACCACCAAATCTATCCAGACTCTGTAGACAAACTCCTACAAGACCACGTCTTTGTACGCATCACAGAGACCTTGGACAAGAAGGAGAACCTGAAAGCAATTGACTGGGACTCCTGCCAGTACAAAATCATACACTTCAAGGATCACCAGGATACCTTCACACTGCAAGATTGCGACATTGTGGCCTGACACCCTGAAATCTTCAAGGAGGCATTACCTGGGCTACCCCCTGAGAAACACATCCAACACTCTATCCAACTCAAGGGGGCTGTACCCAAGGCACGCCCCATTTACAGGCTGACCCCAAACAAGAACAACACCCTGTGCGCCTATCTCAGGGAGGCATTGGAAAAAGGACTTATACACCCCTCACAGTCTCTCTTTGGGGCCGCCATATTCTTTGTGGCTAAAAAGGACAGTACCTTACGCCTGGTCACAGACTACCACACCTTGAACAAAGTCACCATTAAGAATTGTTACCCATTACCACTGATTGACAATCTCTTTGACGCCTTGGGAGGAGCCTCCGTTTTCTCCAAGATCAATCTAACTGCAGGTTACAACCAGATTTGCATCAAGGAGGAAGACATCCCCAAGACAGTCTTCTGCACTAAGTACGGTTCCTAAAAATGTGTGGTACTCAATTTTGGCATGACCAATGCCCCTTCCACCTTTTTGACCTTCATGGACAAATTGTTTGCGCCACACATAGGCAGACACGCCCTAGTGTACCTGGACAATATTATTATCTACAGCCCCTTGGTAGAACAGATCCACAAAGACCTGGATGAAGTCTTTGCAACCCTGGCACAACACAAACTGTTGGCCAAGTCCTCCAAATGCCAGTTCTTCTGAGAGAAACTACCCTTCTTGGGACACATAGTCTCAAAGGACAGCATCAAACCCAAAAGTCAGAAGATACAAGCCATCTGCAAGATGTCATCCCCCAAGGACAAATCAGAACTCCACACCTTCTTGGGAATAGTGGCCTATGTAAAGCGCTTCATACCCAACTGTGGCGTCTTGACTGCCTCCTTGTCCGCCATAACAGGCGCCAAGTCCAAATTTGTATGGACCCCCCAACGTGACCTCTGTTTTAGACGTCTCAAAGAAAAGCTCACAACAGCGCCCACCTTACAATATCCCAAACAAGACAGAGAGTACCAGATGGAAACCAACGCCTCAGATGCATCCATTGGGGGAGTACTACAAATTAAGAATAGTGATGATGACTTCCTGCCCATAGCCTACAAATTGCGCAAACTGACAGATGGCAAGTGTTGATAACCAATCCATGACAAAGAACTGTTGACCATTGTACACTGCCTAGTCAAATGGCGCTGGTACCTGGAATAGCAGGAAGAATTCACAGCATTAACTGATCACAAGTTGCTCATCTATTTTAAGACTCAAGCAAATCTGTTGCGCCGCTAAGCGCAATGGATGGAAATCTTAGAAAGGTTTAACATGCTCATCCAATATAAGCCCAGGGCCAAACTCGCCATGGCAGACACCCTGTTCCACCTGTATGTCCGCGCTTCTAGGGGAGAGAATGGGCTCAACCCAGACTGGCCTCTCCTAGTGCTCTTTACAAAAGACAAAGGGTTCCCCGCAGGCACAACCAATATCACCAGAGAAACAGTCATCAAGAATGAGCACCTCTTTGCTGACATATACAGGACTCTTCACAGAAAAATGTCGGATGGTACAACCATTCCCTACATTCCCACACATCAACAAGTCAATACCATTCTTTGCTACCACAGAGATCTCGGACATACTAAGAGCCAAAATCTATACAAATTCCTAAAACATAAAGCCTGGTGGCCAACCCTATACCGCAATGTCCAGGAAGTGTAGAACAGTGCAAGGTCTGCAAAAAGTTTGCCAAAAGCAAAACTCCTCCTAAGTCTGTACTCCCCATTCAAACCCAACTACTGTTCAAAGTATGGGCTCTTGACATTGTGGGCCCCATGCCAGAAAAGCACAACAACAAAAAATACATCATCACAGCCATCAATTTTGCAACAAGGTGGCCAGTAGCCCAAGCGGTGAAAACGCAAACCGGCAACGACGTCCAACAATTCATTGGCAAGGAAATAATCAGCAAGTTTGGAAAGCCAGAACTCCTGATAACCAATGGGAGCAAAGAATCAACCTCCAAAAACACCAAAGTGTACCTTGCCAAAAATGGGGCCAAACACACCGTCACAACACCATACTACCCACAGGCCAATGGACGCGTAGAGCGGCTTAATGGTAGCCTTGTGCAAGCCCTAGCCAAACTCACCGCCGGGAAACCTGAAGACTGGTATAAGCAGCTACCAACTGCATTATTTGTGTGCCAAACCCAAGTGAACAGATCCACTGGTAAAAGCCCGTTTGAACTGGTATACAGCACACAGCCAAATATCATTCAAGCATTGACAGGACCCAAACTGGAAATTCCAAGTCAAGTCCCCCTTGCTCAGATCCTCAAGTAATAGAGACCAACAGCAAACAAGCAGCCAAGGAAAAGGAAGCTTACAAAAGACCTTCATCCCCATCTGTCAAAGACATAAAGTTGGGGACAAAGTCTGGGTCATGAATGTCAATAAAAGCAAACTACAACCTGAAAAAGTAGGACCAGCAATCATTCTAAAGGTAAACAACAATAACACTTACCTTGTGCAAGGGCTCAGAAAATGCAAGCAAGACAAGACCTTACACCACAACTGCCTACAACCCTGAAAAGCAAGACAGAAACAATGTGAAACCGCCCTGCCCGCCATCAAACAACAGCTGGTTCAATATGGCGCCCAGGCTCCTGACAACCTCCCTGACAACCTGCCTCCAGAGGAGGCCGACCTTCAGCTGGGGGGGGGTGTTGAAACCGCAGGCTTGACCCACCAGCAAGGTTCCAACCAAGCAGGTTTGTGACCCGCAATCCGATTACTCGGTCACTCAAAGCCAGACTAGGAAGTTGACTCGGATTACCAAATCCATCAACATGAACAGACAATGATCCTTCACAGTGGATACCACAATTTGGCGCTTGACTCATTAGCAGGATCAAGCCACCCCCTTCTGCCATCCAACTGTGTGATCACCAATCATGTTCCTGCTATCCATTGATTCACAATAGCTATATAATCACTATCTCACAATAAAGATTTTTATCTATCTTCTAAATATTTTTCCCTGTGTAACTCTGCTAAAACAGCACAGTAACAACAACATATAAAGCCCTCAAGGACAAACATCTGTTTAAAAGCGTCTATGATCCTCTCAACCACATAATGCAAAGTAACAACATCATATTATGAATCCTGTCAACACAAAAGATTGATACATAGCTTTGTTACCATGGAGACTTAGAGCACACTCATTGCCAGAATTAACATTACTATCTCAAGAAATGCTGCTGATGGCCAACCATGCTGGAAAACATCAAGGAAGTACTTGACCAGTGTGAAGTATGTGAAAAGTATGCTTGCTCTAACGCACTCCCTAAACCTGACATGTTGGTCTTAATAACACAGCCATTAAAGGTGTTGGCAATGAATATTGTTAGACTCATGCCAGGAGATAATAAAAGCAAAAAATACATGACCACAGCCATTGGCTATGCATAAAGATGTCTGTTGTGAATGCCGCCATTCACCATGTTTCAATTTTGCCTTTGGATGGCTATTTTGAGAACAAATCCCTCTCTTTTGCTTTTGCCCTTCAAAATGAGGCTGGCTCTGAATTAGGAAATACAATTGTTCAGTTTCTTGATTCTGCGCAACTCACTTGCCCCACTCATGCTTGTGGCAAGTGATCCTACCGTCCATGTACTGTTTTGTGGTAAAGCTACACAGTATATAATACATTTCACTTTCACCAATAAAATTTAAGTTCTATTCACATTTTTGTCTTTGTGTTTCCACGTACTTTGGTGCCTCTCTAGCCACGTCTAGCAGATATTATTTATTCAGGGCCACAAGGTAATCACATAGCCTTCCCTGCCATTCTAACCAAGACTTAGTACAAATCCAATCTTAAGGTTAGGATTTCCCGTTGTGACTCTGTGCCGCGCCTCAGATCACAACAATGGCTGTTGGCACAAGAAACAAAGAAACACAAAGAAAACAATGGGAGATGGTTCATAGGCAAGGGAATCCTTGTCAAGCTTGGGAATCCTGAACTCTTAATTACATATGGTTTCAGGGCCCAAGGGCTCTCAACTCTGATCCATTTAATCTATAGTCTAAGAGAAGTCCCTTATTTATTATTCAGACCAAGACTGATCACAATAGGGAAAAGGAGAACTAAGTTCTTTTTATACCATTTACATTGGTCTTTGAGATTCTTCCAGATTCTTCCTGAAGGTCCTTGTCTCTCTATCTGGAGGGTCATGCTAAAAGTTTGGATCATCAGCTGACTAATTCTAGTCATATTCTTTTGGCAAAATTCAAACTTTGTGGTTTGCCTCAGTTAGACATCTAAAAATACTTTGGATGGATTTTCCTCATCTGGGGCTTCCATTTGAGCGTAAGAACGTCCAAAAATGATCACTGGAAGCTGAGATATGGTTGGATTTGCCCGCTTACTAATTGTTGCTTGTCTTGATTTGAAATCCAATCTTGCAACCATTTTGGGACATGCTGACAGGGTTTTTGAACTCGGCTCTTTAAATTGCCATAACTTTTGATCTAGGGTACCTAGGGAGATCATCAAGGTAGATTTCTGACAGCAAGAGGTAGCTTTATCAATCCAAACTTTTAAAACGTGACTTTCTAAAGCTACTATGTCATGGTGGGCCATGACATATGGAGGCAAAGAACTCACTGGTATTGATACCAACTCTATCTTGCTAAAAAAGAAATTCAGCATACAGTTGTCAGCCCTTATTACCCACAAAATGATGGAAGAGTTGAAATGTTAAATGGATATTTTTTAAAGGCATTAAGCAGACTGTCTGCCAATGATCTGCGCCTCTAGGATGATATGCTACCAACAGCACTAATGTTATTCTGTACTTGTGTAAACTGCAATACAGGCTTTTGTCCGTATGAGCTTGTCTGTGTGAACAAACCAGCTTTTTAGTACTACTCTGGGTCCACACCTATCCTTACCTAAAATGATACCTGACAATAATGACCCAAAAGTATAACAAGTCAGACAAGGCTAGGAAGCCAAAGAAAAAGAGCAAGTGAATAGGGAAGCAATCCCACTCCAGGAAGAAAAATTACAAGTAGGGGATAAGATTTGGGTAGTAAATCATGTTTAACACAAATTGTAACCAGGGTTAAGAGGACCCATTGTTGTCATAGAATTCAAACCAAACAGCACCTACCTTATCAAAGTAATTGGTGCCTGTACTATATTAAACCCTATACTTCATGATCAAATCCACTTATGCAAGGCTTGAAACACACAATTTGATTCTTGACTATCTGTTCCTAAAGAAAAAATAGATCAATAAGAAGCTTAAATCACAGAAACCTTAAGAAAATTTCTAAAGCTCTTCTTTTCAGAACCCCAGGGGGGATTTTGCAGCATCAAAAATTACTCTTTCTTGGAAAAACTATTCCCCAATAAATCCCCCAATTAATTAATAATTGGTGCACTTGTATCAGATGTTCATGTTATATGGGGATCAAAAATTTGAATCCTAATTGGAACATTACCTGGACAAGCCCCATAAATAACATGATGTACATGGGCAGCATGTGACTTCCCATGATACTATATAATAACATATCTTCATATTAAGCAAGTTAACATTCTCTTCTTAATTTTATCCTTTATTTTGTTTCATATACTTCCCAGATGTTATACTTGACAGAATGAAGCACCAAATAGTGTGCACTATTATTAGACATATTAATTCCTGAATTTGGACAGTCAAAAGATGACTTTATCAATACTTAAATCAAGAAGCAACAGAACAATTTCTCAATCATATAATTGTTTCATTGTTTCATTGTTTCTATAGCATGACTGAATCTATATTTGGCTGATTCATTCAAGTATGCAGCAAAAACATGGATCAGCATTTTTTTGGAAACTTCCCTTTATTTGGCCACCAATAGACTATGTCAACAAACCTTCTAAACTGGGTTTACCCCAGAGTTATATCAGTGTCTCTTGATCTGAAGCTCTAAGCCTGACACAGCTCATATCAGAGTACAACTGAACTCTCACAGAGGAGGCAAGCCGGGCCTGGAAGGCCATGTACACAATAGGCACAATTCTGACCAGGTAGTTGACTGCAGTAGCTAGAGGACACCAACTCCCAGTATGGGGCATGACCTGGTTGGCCAGCCCCAATACTGTGATATAGACAAATCCCAACTTTCTGAAGTCCTGAACAGGAGGTGCGTTGGGTAAGGGGTGAGTAGTAGGAATCTCCTTCATAGCAGGTGGGATAGTCTCTTTAGCACAGCCAGGAGGGAGATCCTGTCAGGGCTGGAAGCTGGATTATTTATTAGAGCAAGGCCACCAAGAATTCCAGCCTTAAGACCATCCTCAAGTAACTCAGGCTTATCCAGAAATAAAAGGACAAGACAAGAAAGAAAGATAGAATTTTATCAAAGAGATTTGAGTAAACCAGATTTATTTGAGGAGCCAAGAAAGAGAATGCTGGAATATGGGAGTGGAGAGAGAATAGGAGAATTTATACACTTATTGTTTAAAGTTTGAGAGGAAAAGGGGTAATCAAGCAGAAATCATGTCAAAAGGCAAGTGTTGTATTTGTAAATGGTGCAGATTATTGCTTAGTTCAAATCCTCTTGTTTCAGACTTTCAGAAATGTGTTCAAGCATTGAGATTGCTTGTAAGGGCCCAGATTGCCCTGGACAGTCAGCTGGCCTTCATAAAGTTGAGAAAACTCACAGTGTGGGAACCCATACAAAGCATCTTCCAAGGCAAGAAAACCCCCCTTTTGACTAGCAAACAGCCTGGGATTTGAGAGGCACACAAGCCTCAAATCCCTGGCTTTGATCCTATTATCAAATTTGGGCCTCTCATTTATTAAGAAACTATACATTGGGAGCGCAATTGTTTGATTGCGCAATTGGGCAATTGATTGCTTGTGGGTTCTATAAATAGCTGTGGCACCTTGGCATGCTGCAGCTCAAGCAAGGTTCCTATTATGCTGACCTATAATAATCTTTCCCTAAGCTCTAATGCACAATTCCCAGGTAAAATTGTCAGTTTGACTGAAAATGTTGCTGCCTGATCCCTGGTGACACAAAAGGTTACATCTTTACCAGTAAGTATAAGTAGTGAGGGAGGAAAGTCCTCCTCACTGTTGACATCTTAAATAAAGCGAGCTTATGCCCAGAAATCATTATCTTATTGCAGGAATTGTTTATTTTTGCTCCAATTTAATTATTCTCTTCACATCTATTTGTGAATCCACTACACAATACAAACTGGCCTACCCATATCCACCTGGCTATACTCCTTCAACCTCTGTCTGTCCTCTCCGCACCCTTGACGTGGAGTATTACCACCCTCACCACCTGGATCTTCCACCTAAAATGAAGGAGATTCCTGCTGTTCCCCCCCCTGCCCAATGCACCTTCCGCCCAAGACTTCAGTAAGTTGGGGTTTTTCTACATCACAGTATTGGGGCTGGCTGACCAGTTCATGCCCCATACTGGGAGTTGGCGCCCCTTTGCTACTGCCATCAACTATCTGGTCTGTATTGCGCCTATTATGTATATGGCCTTCCAGGCCCGGCCCACCTCCCCTGTGGGAGTCCAGTCAGATTCTGGTATGGGCTGTGACATTGCTTCACTAGATTGCAAGATACACAAAAAAAGTGGAGATCTTCATGAATATAAAAAATAGGTTTTTACATGAATATGGTACTTAGAATTGTATAATTAAATAAATGTTATTATAAAAGCTACTTTAAAGAAGCTTTGAACTCATTTTAACAGTTTAAACACATCAGTTAAGCCCAGAACAAAAAGCAATTTCATGTCAGGAGGATCCTGACAGATCCAGATGATGAGGGTGAAAATACTTCAAGTCAAGAGCACAGGATGGATTGACTGAGGTAGCAGGAGTATAGCCATGAGGGTATAGATAGGCAAGTTTATATTGATTAGAGGATTCACAAAAAGATGCAAACAGAATCATTAAACTTGAGCAAAAATTGATAATTCCTGCAAGAAGATAATGATTTCTGGGCATAAACTCGTTTTATTTAAGATCTCAACAGTGAGGAGGGCTTTTGTCCCTCACTACTTATACTTACTGGTAAAGATGTAACCTTTTGTGTCACCAGGGATCAGGCAGCAACATTTTCAGTCAAACTGACAATTTTACCTGGGAATTGTGCATTAGAGCTTAGGGAAAGATTATTATTGGTCAGCATAACAGGAACCTTGCTTGAGCTGCAGCATGCCAAGGTGCCACAGCTATTTATAGAGCCCACAAGCAATCAATTGCCCAATTGTGCAATTGTACAATTGCGCTCCCAATGTACCATTTCCTGATAATTAAGAGGCCCAAATTTGTTAATATAATCAAAGCCAGGAATTAAAGGCTTGTGTGTCTATCAAATCCTGGGCCATTTGTTAATCAAAAGGGGTTTTTCTTGCTCTGGGAGACAATTGGTAAGGATTCTCAAGCTGTGAGGTATTTGGCCTCTAGGAAGGCCAGCTAATTGTCCAGGGCATTCTGGGCCCTTACAAAGCCCACCCAACTCAAAAAGAGAACATCATTGTGATGATCTTTTGATGAAGTTATTTTATTCCAGATTACTTTACACTGGCAAACTCTTTACATGGACGTCTTTTGCTGGCAAATCTAGATGATACTTCAGTTAGACCCGCTTGAAAATCTCTGATAAAGTGTGATATTTGTGGTACTGCCTCTTTTTGATTAAAGGACTGGAGAGGTTTAATGTCATTAAATCCTTTGATTGGTATTAAACGGTACTTAAACCAATACTTGGCCCTTTAAAATCTGTAAAGATTTTACACTGATAAGTCACAACCAGTTTTCTGCTGAATTTTTTTTTCCTCCTGTTTAATCCTTAGAAGTATATACATTACTAAATGTAAGTGGTCTGGCTTTACTACTAATTGGCACAGCACACAGCTAGGCATGTATCTATAGAGAATACTCATTCACCTAAAAATAAAAGAAGAGCCTTTTTAGTTGGCTTAATGCCTGGGCACTAATCAGGTGACCCATACCATAACCAATTAGCGTACTTCAGGAGGAAAATTGCATTTAAAAAGGCATAATTCAGCCTTCTTTTAACCCTTACACTCTTTTTATAATCAATCAGGTCTTAATAGACCAATTATCAGGATCACAGCACAAACTAAAATATCAGGCCATAAATAGGGTCAATACACATCAAGGATAGTATGTATAAAGCTTATTGAGAGTCTTCAAAAACTATATTACAGAATTATTAGAAAATTCAAGCCAAGTAGGATAGAGACCTTGCAAATAAAGGCACTCATTTATTCACTTCTTGTGTCATTAATGACAATTTGGACCTTTCCCAAATTAAGGGATGTAATCTCCAATAATAAGATACACACTAATAAGGAGTTAAACCTGCAAGGAACTGGTCAGCCTGCCAACCTAAATAGAATAATAATTCACAAAGTATTTGGAAACTTTAACAGATGTTTGGCCCATGAAGAATCCTCTAGCTTTAGTTCCACATTGCAGTAATAATACCCAAGCCCTGACATTCAGAACACCAGAGAACAAAGGACCAATAGATTGTTCCTGCAAAAGAACATATAAACCCACCCCTGAAATTAGGTTTTTTATATTGTTATTTTGGAATAAAGAGTAAATTAACCTTTGGCTCTCTCAATTATTGCCTTATATTGTTTTCTGAAACTCAATTTATGCCAGGAGATTAAACATAATTATTTTTAGTAAGGAAACACGCTCTTTTAATGCACTCAAATGTTATAGTTAATATTATATCAATAACTTATCATTGATAGTAGGGATGGGCATGTTTATTTGACACTATACAAGTAGGGAGAGTAAAACCAGATAATCTCCAGATGCTTACAGCCAGTATCTTATATAGGAGATTATATTGTGTGTATATCAGTTGCTGGTATGCTTTAGATAATTCCAGTGCCCTCTAGTAATCTTGCTGCAGTGACAAAAAAGGATCAATTTTCATATTAAGCTATGTGCACAATAAACTTCATCTAGAACAATAACCCCCTCTGCTAGTGTGTTAATTAGTGATCCTGAATAGAAAATAGGAGCCTCTTTATTTGAATCCCAAAAACATATATTCTGATTATCAGTTTCAGTGGCCCTATGTTGGGGTTCATTTTTAATGTTGCAACATCACTTTTTATTACCCTTAACAGTCTAAGGATCAAACAAATTCCCAAATCAAACTCAGCACATCTGCGCTATTTTTCCTGCTTGCTGGTGTCTTGGTGTTGCAACTGAATCAATGAGGATTCAGTATTTATAATTGGGGAAGACAACAGCCCAATAGAAATGACAGAATAATAAGAATAAGGTGTTGTTTATTGTAGAATATTATGATTAATATACTATATGGGGAAAGCTATAAGGCCACAATGGGGTGGCATAGTGGGAAGTTCCATGTAAGATTTGAAGCCAAGGAATAACTTGTGCGGGGATCAGCAAGTCAAATTGGTAGTGCTCTTAATTAGGATGAAGTACCTGCCATTTGATTTTGCCATCAGATTAATCCATAATGTTAGATACATCAAGGTGCGGCTCATCAAGCGCCCCCTGTGTATTGTAATATACATTAGCAGGAGAGTCTGGAAACTCAGTTGCAACACCCCCCTTGCCCCCTGCTTGTTGTCAGACACCAGGACTAGAGTTTGTGGTAGATCTGGGAAGGTCCGCACAAACAACCTTTGTGTGGGGATGGTGTGGCAGGGGCACAAGCAATCATGGTGAAGCTTCTTGGTGTTTCCTTGGGCATCTTCAAGTTGGTAAATGTGATTGCCATAGACTCCAGCTATCTTGAAGGGCCCTAGGTGGTTGGAATCAAACTTGGAAGAATTGGGATTGAGGGTGCAGACAGGGTCACCTACAGTGTACCTAGCTTTGAGGTGCTTTGTCCCTCCTGCAATCTGTTTTTGTTTTTTTTTCGGGCTTTGGAACGCCATTAGTCTAGGGATGGAGTTGGTACTAGGGGAGACTAGTCAGGAACCTTGGACTGTAGTTTTCCCTGTTCAACCCCTGTCAGACTGTCAGGTGTTCCAAAGGCCAGGGTACTGGGGCTGAAACCTGTGCCCCTGTTGATTCTTGCTTGCAGGATAAGTAGAGAGGTAGGCAGGTGTTCAGTTCATGCGGTGTTAGGGTGCTCTTATGAGAGCTTGACAATCAATTGAACCAGTGAGCCATTTAACTGTTCCACATATACATTGTCTTGAGGATGATAGGGGGTTGTAACTATACGTTAGAGCACATTCTTAGCACAGTATGCCTTCATGACATGCCCAATAAGTTTGGGGCCGCCATCTGTGATGAGGTGTTTGGGTTGCCCAAAGCGGGCCACAATTTCCTTGCCAATGAAGCGGGTAATGGTGGTGGCAGTGTGGTTGGTTGTTGCCCAGGACACTGGCCAGCAAGTGAAGTAGTCAATGGCAGTAATAATGTACTTCTTCACCATTTTGTCTTTGGGGAGTGGCCCCACAATGTCAATGACCCACTGCTCTAAGGGTTCCATGGCTTTATTGGCAGGACAGACTTGGGGGGTGCAGGTTTGGATGTGTTCTTTTCACACAACACACACGTTTTGAGGAGTTTTAAGATGTCCTGACACATGCGCGGCCACCAAAACTTCTATTTTATGATCTCAAAGAGGTTACACCCTCTGATGTGACCCAGTGTTTGGTGGTAGTGCAATATTGTGTCACCTTGTTGTGTGGTGGGAATGTAAGTCGTCTTTTCACCTGTCTCTTCCCAACGGCAGACGTTACCAGCATTGGTGGTGAACTGAATTTTGTTGTTCTTCAACTTGGAGATGGTGACCAAGTTAAGGCCCTCATAGCAAGTTGCCTCAGGGCAGAGGTATAGCATGGGCCAATCTGGATCCAAAACATTGTCCCCAGTGATGGACGCTATGTAGAGTTGTGAAAGAGCGTCAGCTGTGACAAGTTCCTTCCCAGGCTTGTATTCAATGCACAACTGGTAATGGAATAGCCACTCAACCCATCCTGCTTGGCAGCGTGTCAAGTGGGACTGTGTGTTGAAGTACTGAAGTAACTTGTGGTCCATCAGAACGCAGGGGTGGGAAGGTGGCCCCTTCCAGGTAACAACACCACTTCTCAACGCAGTGTACAATGGGTGCCAATTTTTTATCATGGATGGGGTAGCATTGTTCCGAGTCAGTAAGTTTCCTGGACTAATATGCCACAGGGAGGAAGTCACCATTGTCAGTGTCTACCCTTAGCACGCCCCCTATGGCCCTATTAGAGGCATCATTATCAAGTTTGTACTGTCGGTTTCAATGGGGGAACTGCAGTACTGGTGCTTTTGTGAGCCTTTGATTCAACATCTCAAAGGCTCAATCTCTGACAGGGGTCCAATGAAAGCGCTGTTTGGTATTGAGGAGCTCAGTGAGAGGCGCAATTAGTTCCCTGCAATTGGGAATGAACTTGCGCACGTAGGAACCATGCCTAGGAATGTTTGCACTTGGCCCACATTGGTGGGGACGGCATGCTGGTGATTGCCTTGATTTTGGCAGGGTTGGGCTTTATCCCTTGGGCAGAGATGGTGTGCCCAAGGAATAACAGCTCCAACTTGAGAAACTTGCATTTTGAGGGTTTAGCTTTTAGCTGGCTTTTCCAAAGGGTGTTGAGGACAGCACAGAGGTGAAAGAGATGCATGGTTTGATCTTGACTGAAGACAATAATGTTGTCAAGGTACACAACCACACATTTCCCAATCATTTCCTCAAATGCTTTGTTCATCAACATGGCAAAAGTGGAGGGAGCGTTGGTTGTTCCAAAGTTCATGATACGACACTCAAACAACCTGTAGCATGTGCAGAAGGCAGTTTTTGCCTCATCCCCTGGTGCAATGCGGACCTGGTTGTACCCCGCAGTGAGATCAATCTTGCTAAAGACCTTTGCACCTGCAAGTGTATCAAACAGGTCATCAATCAGCGGCAGGGGTACTTGTTCTTAACTGTCACCTCATTTAGGGCGCGGTAGTCTGTGACCAGGCAAAGGGACCTGTCCTTCTTAGCTACAAAGAAGACAGCCGCCCCGTATGGAGAGAGCAAGGGGAAAATGAAGCCCTTATCAAGCGCTTTCACAAGGTGCTGGTGGAGGGTTTCATCTTCCTTTGGTGTGAGATGGTATAATGGTTGTGCTTTAGGTAATGATCCCTGAAGTTGTACAGCATGCTGGATCTCCCGGGGAGAAGGTTGTTGTTCAAGTGTCTCACTGAATACATCCTTGTACTCCTTGAGGAGTGCAGTAAGCGCAGTTGGTGGTGAGGAGGTCAATGGAGAAACCGCAGATGGTTCAGCACAGATAACTTTGACTGAGCATTGGTTAAAGTCTAGTTTCCCCCCTTGAAATTATACAAGCCTGTCTCTGTTATTCTGACAAACACAGTATCATGGAGTAACTTGCTCATTTCCTTAGGGTAGATCTGAAACCCCACCCCATTTCAATTGAGGGTGATGGCAGAGGTATCCTAATTAATGTATGGACAGTTGTGCCAAAGCCAGTCAAGACCAGCAATTTTGTTGTGGCTGAGCCCTGTCATTATTGGCCCAGAGAGCTTAACCTGGATGTTCCCCATTCTCACAGAGAAGGGTACCATCTTGTGGGTGATTGCAACTCTGCAGGAGTCAGCTACTTGTACTGCCTTGAACCTGCGGGCCCCCGGTTCAGTTGTTGAGAGTTGGCAAACGCCTGGTCCACCATAGTGTGAATGGCCCCGGTATCTACCAGTAATTTGTGGGTGTTCTCATAGAAACAGAAGGGATATGAAAAGGATGTGACTTTATTTGAGGAGTGACTTGCTTGCAATACAGGGTTGTTACTGTGGACTTGAAAGACGTCCAGGGTTTCAACTTTGTGAATGTTGTAGTCACAGGGATTTTTTGCAAGAAGGGATTGAGAGGATGGGTCAGATGGGTCAGATGGGGTTGTAAGGCCTCTTGTTGCTACAACCCCCATGCTTTTCCCTGATCCTCAATCTGCGCTAGCTGAAGCTCTCCCTGCGGGGGCGTTTAGTCCCATTATCCTGATAACGGGGCTGGCAGTGGCCTACTTCATTGTGGCCACTGCCATGTGTGGTACATGTTTGGGGTAGAGTGTCACTGGTACGGCGGGAGCCCATTGAGGCCTTGTTGTTTGCCTCCACAATGGCTTTATAGCAGTCATCAATGGAGGTGCAACAACCTATGCGGACCCACTAACAGATATGGGGTTTCAACCCATTGATGATGAGAGTGAGTGTGACGGATCCAGGCCTAACCAGTCCATCCTGCCATTATCCTTCCCTTGACTCTTATTGCTGTTACCTTCCTGGGACAAAGCTTTGAGGAGCTTTGCCTTCAGGGAGGCAATTTTCTTGGATAACACTTTATTGTCATCCCGCCAACAAGCCATGATTTCAACGCTTTTTTCCTCTTGTGCTCTCAACGCCTCAATTTCACAATTTGCCATCTCTTTTACTTGTTGCAAGATTTCATCTCATCCTAACAACAAGTTCCAAGCATCCCAAGCATAAATTTGGTTCCCTTGGACAGGAGTCCCTTCCTTTGCAAAGTAATTGGAATGCAGCTCTTTGAACGCAGCCTTTACTTCTACTAAAGATTTGGCAGGAACAGTCTTAGTGACCTCCAGGCTGGTCCAAGCTTCTTCCAATGTACTTGTAGGAAACTCCTTTCTTGCGGCAGCGGTTTCCACACAAAGGACCCCAAACTTGGCTTCCTCAAATTTTAACAAAGAAGGCATGACATTTGAAAAATAGGTGAGGGGAAAGCGTCAAAACCAACAATGAATATATTTTATTAATGTTTAACTGTTTTTGCTTATATACCATTTGGGGCATACACGGCTGAAAAACCCTCCAGTTCCTGAATCAACCAATGATTTGCGTCACGTGGCCTATGACATCAAGTCATCCAACATAGATCTTTACTTGAAAGATCACCAACAATTCTCAACCTATGAGAATTGACCTACAATGGGCAGAAGTCACCTGACTCCATTCAACCCAATGTACCAATTTGGCATGGAGCTTCCCCAGCTCCCAGTGCCAAAACCCTGTGGATTGCACATCCTAAACTCAGCTATCAGTGTTCCAACTGGTAACCAGCTGATCAAACCTGAATTCCTAGGTATCCTTGCCTTTATTTAGTAATTTTTGCATTTAATGATTTTTTGCTTTTAAAACCCATTAAACTGCTTCAAAACTTGAACCAGGCGCCACTGCTGCGCCCAGCAATTTTCCTAGGCAGCGCCCCAGCGCCTGAGAAAATTTGATAGCAGCGCCTTGGTGCATCTCAAATTCATTAGGCGGTGCGGTGGCGCCTCTAACCCAATAAATTTGCCAATGTGGCGCTTTTAACCCAAATTCCAGGGGTTTTCCCATGGTTAACCCTAACCAAACTTCTTGACAAAGTCAAGGCCATTTTAATATAATTAAATCCTCATTAATTATATCCTATATTTATTACTTAATCTTCCTGATTAACTAACCCATTTTGAGACGCCTAGTCTCCAAGATTGATTTGGCCAATCTTGCCTCCATTCTTTTAGTTAGCCTAACCTAACTAAACATCCATATTATGTTCTTTTATTAAACATAGATATCCAGTTTCTAGGAACCTTTCCCTCAAGAATTCCACACAAACCTATCTATATATAATAAACAGCAAAAACAGAACATCTTTATATTTTGGAGCATTTATTTGGCTAAACACTCAGCAGTGACTGTAGTACAGTCACAGTGAGTAGCATTGCATTTCCGTTGGTCATGGTTTTAGGGCAGCATCAAGAGCCTGTTGCCAGGCAGCAAGGTACTCAGGAACGGAACCAGTTTAATTGATTGCTAGAAGAGGAGTTCCCACGACAATGGGTGAGAAGGTTTTGCTGTAGTGGGACTTGGCAGTGTCTTGGAATGCTGCCCAGGTAACGTCAAGTTGCTGGATGGCCCAATTGGTGAACCACACAGCGGCAGGGCCCGTGAGGCAACCAGACGCAGTGGCAACCACATGGGCTCAGGGACTTGACAGATGCAAAGGATTGTTTCAGTAGATTGGAGCCAACTGACAATGTCAGCCCCCTTGACGCCACCACCAAAGGATTCTAGCTGAAGGTTGAGCATGCACTGGGACAGGTCTGACTGGGGCGGGGTGATGCTGGCGTCACTCTGCCTGAGGCGGAGCCAATTGTACACGCTGGTGAGAACTAGCTGGTCTTGATAGATGGCGTACCTGTCAGGGATGTCACCCTTGGGGAGTAGCTATATGGCCTGTACTCCATTCTTTCTTGGGGGAATTTTGTTTTAGGTAGGCCGTAAACCTACCGCTTCTACCACTATTGCAACTGAACCAATGAGGATTTAGTATTTGGAATTGGGGAAGACAACAGTCCAATAGAAATGAAATAATAATAAGAATAAGGTATCATTTATTGTAGAATATTGTGATTAATATACTATATGAGGAAAGCCTCAAGGCCACATGGGGGTGGCATGGTGGGAAGTTACATGTAAGGTTTGAAGCCAAGGAATAACTTGTGAAGGGATCAGCAAGTTGAATTGGTAGTGCTCCTAATTATTATGAAGTACCCGCCATTTGATATTGCCATCAGATTAATTTATAATGTTAGATACATCAAGATGCGGCTCATCAAGCGCCCCCTGTGTATTATAAAATACATTAGCAGGCAAGTCTGGAAACTTGGTTGCAACATTGGGGCTGTATTCTAACCTTGCTGGCGCCTTAGCGCCATTAATCTTTATTGCTAGTGTCATAATAATTATAATTTTATGCCTAATTTAATATTTAATCACTCATATCAATCATTGAGATTAATTTTATAATATTCTCTTGATCTCATTGGGTGATTAATGATAAATTAGGCTGTCTGTATCACTAGACAACAATTCATAACAATGCTCTTGTTTTTTATCACCTGAAAACTACCCTGATTAGTCCATTCACACCTCTTGATAGTCCAGCCACCCCATCTGAGAACCCTCTTCCTGACTATTTTTAGATCCTCTGGTTCACCTTATGGGCTGTTGCAATTTATAGAGTATTCTCCAACCCAGACTACAAGGATTTCATTATAGAGAACATACTTCTGTCTAATTTCTTAGCTCTTACCAGATAACCTGAATAAGTTAATATAGAAGGAAATTAGAAAACTATCCAACTGCAGGTATTCAATAGCTAGTGCAATTACCTATCCGCATACTTTATCCCCAAGGAACCACCTTCCACCTCAAAGCTCAACTATCTTACTTTCAGGGATCCCCTCATTGGGAAGTCTCTCTCCAATCAAATGAAGGAGAGCTCCCAAGTTGAATTTGACTAGAATGGACCCTACTAGAATCCCTATCATTAACATGTGTAGAAGGTGACCAAATAGGCAGAATCTTCCCAAGAAGGAAATGAAGTGGTTTAGGAGATAGACGCTGGTGTACCCCAAGACCAACTGTTGCAACTGTGTTTCAAGACTTGCCTGCTAATGTATCTTACAATACACAGGGGGCGCTCAATGAGCTGCCCCTTGATGTATCTAACGTTCTGGATTAATCTGATGGCAATATCAAATGGCAGGTACTTCATCCTAATTAGGGGTGTTGCCAATTCAACTTTGTCGTAACTGTGCTGTTTTAGTAGATTTACACGGGAAAAATATTTAGAAGATAGATAATAATCTTTATTGAGAGATAATGATTATATAGTTCATGTGAATCAAGGATAGTAGGAACAAGATTGGTGATCACACAGCTGGATGGAAGAAGGGGGTGGCTTGATCCTGATAATGAGTCAAGCGCCAAATCAAGATATCCACCGTGAAGGATCATCATCTGTTCATGTTGTTGGATTTGGTAATTTGAGTTGATTTTCTAGTTTGGCTTTGGGTGACTGGATAATTGGATTGCGGGTCATAAAACTGCTTGGTTGGAACCTTGCTGGCAGGTCAAGCCTGCAGTTTTGACAACTTGCTGATTCCCGCACAAGTTATTCCTTGGCTTCAAACCTTACTAGGAACTTCCCACTATGTCACCCCCTTGTGGCCTTGTGGCTTTACCCATATAGTATATTAATCACAATATTCTACAATAAACAATACCTTATTCTTATTATTCTGTCCTTTCCATTGGACTGTTGTCTTCCCCAATTCCAAATACTGAATCTTCATTGGTTCAGTTGCAACACAACCAGAGGGCCTTGGGGTGGATTATGGGAGGGAATCATGCTGTTTCTAAGTATGGAGCATGGCAACAGTGTGGACCAAAACAATACCAAATCAAATCTTCTGACTTATCTGTGGGAGTTGGTTTGTGAGTTTCAAAGTTCACATTGGCTTGCTCATGACTGATTAACACACAAAAGCTCATACAAGGAAGATGAACTTCATGCTGTTTGGGGTGTAGAGCCTTTTCAAACCTACTAATCAAGTTTTAGAAGTTTGTTGAAAATATAGATTTATTGGGTTGATAGGATTAGGAAATTGTTGGAGCAATTTGGAAGGGAAGAATTTGTCTGTTTAAATACTGATCTTAAGTGAGAAAGGGAACATTGTGGTTACCAGATGATACTGCAAGACTGATTTTGAGAAGGATTGCCTTGCAGGACTGCAGCAGGCTGCAGCCTGCAATGCAAGAAGAGGCAGGTTGTAATATTGCATTGCAGTATTGTACCTCACTATGGTTAGGGATGGTATCTGGGGCTAGATGTGAAGTATTTTTTTGTCTTGGGTGGTTTGATTGGCTTCATGGGTCCCTGAATATCTTATTTGGACAGATTTTGCATTTATTTTTAGATTGATTGGCCTGGGTGGTTTTCTGGGTTTGATTGGCTTCCTGGGTCCCTGAATATCTTATTTGGACAGTTTTTGAATTTATTTTTAGATTGCTTGGCTGTATTGTAATTATCAGAGCCAAAATTAAATGCTGAATTGTTATTGTTGTTGTAATAGTTGTCTGAAGCCTTAAATTTCAATTTTGAAGTAGAATTTATGTGTTGTTCTTGATTTTTACGCTTGCTTTCATTTTTGTGTTTGTTTTTGCTTAAAACACATTTGTTTATCAATTTCAAATGTGTTTTCAAAACAATTGAATTAATTGTTTTGTTAACATCCTTAGTTTTTAAATCTGCATTTAAAAATGCAGTTTACAGTCCTTGAGATTTATCCAGAGTTCTTGAGTTTGATCTTATATTTGTGTAAGGTATGGAATTTCTTACACTCCCTTTACTACGCCACCTGTATAAGCACCTTCTAACCAGCTAATCATAATTTATTATATTACTCTCACAGGTCTAATAGCCTCTATGATGCCATATTTAGGCACATGCTTCATGATTAAACAGTATTTCTTAGATCTTTTCAAGCTAGCACTGATTCTATGGTGGGATTTGCCCGCTAACTCTCTTAGATGCCCCGGCTCCTTTCTTGAAGGCCTGGATTACAGTACTTGGTATCCTGATACTTTGCCTAATTTTTATATTATCATTTAGTAGAGAAAATTTAATTCACAATATTTAACTCAGCTAATATAAATTTGACCTAACTTGTGAGCATAAATAAATACTATAAAAAGCTTTACACACACTTGTCAGGCCCCTGAATGACATTTATTCTTTTGTTGATGTCGGAAAATTGCAGACCATGGTATTTTATCATCCGCCAGATGATATCCTAAGTCTTCAAACATTAGGAAAGTACAGAGAACCTGTGACTTTGGCATAACCTTTGGCCCGGAATATTTGTTGTCATCAGAAGTAGCAAGTCTGATAGGGCCCAAGGCCCAGAGGATTTGGGACAGTTCTTCCTACTTCTGGATATAGATTCATAAGTGTCTCTATATTTTACTATAGATAATTATACAGTATGATGCCATGATCATATTTTTTTCTCCAAAAATAAAGCCTAAGAGAGGATTGTGTTAAGGAAATAAGACTTGGATCAATCATCAAGTTATTAAGGAATCACCAGTCTTTTATTCTAATGGACTGGCTCCAAGGCAGCCTGCCTGCCTGTGTTTTATTGGAGTTAGCACACGGTGCTAAAAGAGACTGAAGTAGCATTAGGTCCGCACGGCAGGAGGTCCATCCTTTTTGTGGTAGTTTTAACGGAAGGTTAACTTGATATCTTCCACAGATTGGTATCCTTTCTGTCTTCCTGGGCCACTTTCAGGGCTAGCTAGCCAGTGTTTGGCTACTAGTTCACGGAGATGATTGTTTCACTAAATCAGAGCTACTCTAATACAATAGGCTCTTGGCCTTTTTATCTTAGAGTGTTTGGCCTGATGGCCCAGTCCACTTTGGACTCTTCTAGATGTAATGCAGATGACAGTTTTTATGACAGCCCTCTTGTTCTAGGATTCATTTAAAGTTTTAGAATAGCAATTATTATGAGAAGCATGTTTGAGGTGGTTGTTGAGGTGAACTAATTAATGAGAAGTAATTGTGTATTCCATTAATTAATTGCAATGCATGAAATGTTAATGCCAGGATATGATTTGATCACTGATCCCACAAACCCCCGGCCCACATTATTTTGTTGAAACCCTTCCTAAGAGCAATTAACTGCTGGCCCGCGTTATTTTGTTGAAACCATTAATTAGTCAATATCCAGAAATCCTGACAGTTGATAATTCTAAGTCAACTTCAATAATTTAATTACAATCATTAACTGTTTCCACTTGTCTAACTTTGGTTGTCTATTTATTTAAAAATACCGGTTTTATTTAGCTTACTTTGATATCAGTCAAAAGTTCTTGATCTTATCTTTCTTAATCTTATCCCTAATATTACCCTTCCAATGGTTAACATGTCTCAAATTCTGTTTAAACGCAAGTACTTAGAATTGGCTCTTTTAGTTAAAAATTGGATGTATAACCCATCAAGGCCATATAATCCCAATAATTTGTTATTCTCCTCAATTGGCTCCACTAATAAACCACTTTCCTGTTTTTTATTTTGTTCTTTAGAGATAAAAATTGGTTCAGGTTAATAAAATAGTATCTGGACACAGCTTCAGTTGATGTTAAAAGAGAACAATCCTTATAATATCCCACATGTAGTGGGGTTTGTAAGAATAGTGCACTGAGGCCTCAACTTATGTAGATATTTTGGCAGCCAATATCTCTTGGAGAACTTGAAGTGATCATTTCAATACACACTGTCATGTTTCACCAGTAGTTTGACACTCTGAGGGTTCTATACAATGAAAAGAATAGATCAAAAGCTCAAAGCTCTTAAATACTCAGAGATAAATACCCTCTTTACAGGCCTATATTTTTTAGCCAAGATATAATTATCTGTGATAATCTATAAAAAAATTAATTAGCTTTTACCTATTGTGTGTTTTTTAAATAAGAGGGGCTGTGATTTATTAGCTTTATGTGACTTTTCTTTATGAAGCTTATCAATATTAAGTTAATAATGCAAAATTCTCACAAATTTGATCAAGGCTCTGATTTTCAACCAAGGTATCAAAAAATTACTAGAAAAATCTTTTAACAACCTGATCACATCATTCTATAGTAGTTTAAAAGCTATGGTGCTAAGGGAAAAACTGAGATTTAAGCAAAGATTACTCATCTGTAAGTGAAATCAACACATCTCAGAACGAAATAGATTTAAACAAATTAAATCAGATGTAAATGAAATCAAAAACCAACTAATTTATATTGATTTACAATAGATTTGGGTTTATTTCTCAGTTGATTTCATTTTCAGATTAGTTATTTTCTCTTGAATCTCAGTTTTTTGCTTAGCGCGATAGCTTTGAAAACTACTGTACAGTATCTTGATTATTGTCTTTTTTACTAACTATATCTGGGCCTTTTTAAAGAGAACATATAAAGTTGGTTTATATATGAAATACTTTGATACTTGTTGGCCCTTGGTGCAATATTTGTGAAATTCCGTATTCAATTATCTCGCCATCTAACAACAATGTAGTAGGATTAATATACAGCAGGTCATAAAGCAATGACATGTCATCTCAATGAATTAACATATTCATTTATTAGATAAAAGATATTTAATACTGAAAAAGATCAAAAGTAAAACATTTAAACTGGATAACCATAGGAAGTAGAATGGATTGCTTTACTTCTGCAATCAATTCCTTTCAATCAAAAAATTCAGTTTCCCTACTCCAAGGCTAGTATTTGAAAGCAAGCTCGTCTAGAATTAATTAGGACATATCCTAAACATTTGATATAAGTTGATTATAACTATCTTTGGTGTTGTTATTAGAAATGAGGAAGTCTGACTCATTCAGAGCAATCCACTCTTATTTCAGATATGAGCTTTATCTGATTCATTGGCTTATAAATAGATGTTGAATAAATAGTGGAACAAAAATTTAAATTATGTGGCGTTATATTGGATGATAAATTGAATTTAAAAGTTATTATAAAATCATAAAAGCTATTCATATGAGAGGCTCGGAATTTCCCTGTCGATAAAGATTTCCTGATGCAAGAATCATACGTGCTGAACATGTATTCAGAATAATTACACATCAAATCAGCAAGTCACACCAAGATAAAGTATGAAAGTGCTATTCTTTGCAGGCCAGAGATTATTTCTACCAAAGTTTTCTATTACCAAGTTGTCTACGAAAATGTCAAGCCCCTTACAGGTTGTTCAAACTAGCAAAGCTCCTGCTGCCATTGGCCCTTATTGTAAGCTTTCCACCCCATTATTCTTGCAATCTTTTCTGTTTTTAGACTAATTATTGTTCGCCTCAGCTCAAGCAATCAAAGCAAATGGGTTCGTTTTTGTCTCTGGGCAAATCTCTGTTGTACCCGAAGATGGAACCATCCCTCAAGATATTGCTGCTCAGACTGTAATCAAATTATTTAACTTGTACTTATCTTTTAAGAAACAAGCCCTGAAGAACCTCAATGAAGTTTTATTGGCTGCTGGTTCTTCTTTCCCTCATGTTGTCAAGACAACAGTTTTTCTCAAGGATATGAATGATTTTGTTGCCATGAATACCGTCTATGAAGAGGTTAGTTATTCCTTACATATTAGATTTTTTGATGTTTAAGATTTCAAATTTTATTGATATAGACCATTGAAAAGTACAAATTTAATATTGAGTAACTGCGGTTTAAACTTTCTTTGGTAGGCTTTTGGAACCCATCGCCCAGCACGTGCCGCTGTTGAAGTTGCACGTCTACCAAAGGATGTCAAAGTTGAGATCGAGTGCGTCGCTGTAAGCAACTAATTTTAGGTTTGACCAAAAATTAAAAGCTTTGGCAGATTTATAATATATATCTAAATAATAATCTTTTCACTAACTGAATAAGCCCACTCCTATCGTTTAACTCCTTTGACTTTCCCCAGAAATGTACTAAAAGGAACTGCCTTTTATGTAAATATTCTATACTTTAGATTTAAAGATTGCCAAAATACAACTTGGACAGAGGACAACAATTTTTATCCTACTATTGAACTTAAATACTGGGCATGTCTTTTTGAATCCAAAACAATATATGTATAGTTCACCGCTTCCTTTTTGATACTGATACATTTTGGTTCAATCCTATTTTCACTTGTATTGGACCAAATTCAAGTTCCATTTTATGAAAGTTATGATGGGGTCTAAATGACTACCTTATATAGTAGTAGTTTAGAAAAATAACTGTTTTATCAAAAAGTCAAGTTGCAAGTAGTAAAGCAAGCATGTCAAGTTGTTGGTTGACTTTTAATGATTAAAGAGGTCAGCCTTTTAATACTTTTACATCTTGGTCAGCTGATTTTCAAGTAGCAAAAAGATTATATAAAGCATAGAAGACCTCTGAGATAACAAGTTTTCTAGCCAATATACCCTGCTCTGATAAGAAAACTTAAAAATCATAATAAACAGGTGCTCAATTAATTTTCTGGTGAAAAAAGGTTAAAAATATAGCCAGCATAAGCTATGTTCATAATTATCATTTAAAAACAAATAGGTTAACCCTTGAGATTATATATCATAGAGCAAATACTATCAATTTCTAGCTTTATTGAAACTGAAGTTTTCAAACCTGTTGAGATAAACATACATTAGTCAGTTTAGAATGCATAGGATCAGTCACAAAACAAATTTCAACTGGAACCAGTTGAAGGTCAATTTACTCAATAAAGCTTCCATTTGTCTAGGGCCAGAAAACAAAAATAGTCAATCATCCAACAAAAATAAAGTCAAATATTAAATTCCAAAAATGACACAGCAAACACATGGGACTCAAATTCAAAATGCACACAATCCAGTCACTTCCTGAAGCATTCTATATCAAATTCAATAATGAGTGTGTGGCAAATATGACACAAAAAGAGAACACATGAGGTTCAGTCACAAAAGTGATGGGCTCAAACACAAAACAACTCATTTTTTGAAAATATTAATTATTTTTGGGACTCAAATTGGAAATAGTGGATTTTGGGAGTGAATCCACCAAAATTTATTCAGGGAACTACAGCATTATTTTCAATGTATGTGCTTCTAAATTTGGGCATTTATTTCTGAGAGAATATCTCAAAAAGGAGCACACACTTAAATAAAATTAATTTCCTATCAATACTTTGTTTTTCTGTTTTTAATAGAATCTTTATTGCTTTTAGTTTTTACAATGAGTTTCACCAGTGAATATAACTTTGATGTTGCTGAGAAGCAGTACCAGGTGCTACTTCAAGCTCAGGCTGCTGATCAAGGGAGTGCAACCACCGTGTTTCTTTTCTATCCCCAGTTTAATGCAAGTTGCAAGGAGAACAAGATGTATGTGTCACCAGCCCCATCCATGGGTGGCTTTTCTGATAGCCAATATGCTGAACCCCAAGGCCAGGCCCAACTTGCACCTATGCCACATTCTGGAGACTGGGCAACTGTGGCCCCCTCCATCCCTATTCAATCATTGCCCAAGAATTCAGGCCAGATAACCCTTGCCCTGTCTAATCTGGGTCCCTTATTCCAAAAGCCTCTTCAAAAATGTTGAATCATAACCAATGAGGTGATAGAGGAGATTGTGAGCCTAAAGCAGAGCGGCGTAAATTTTGCATAAATTGCCACTTGGCTTTAATTTACCAAGGTAGTGATCAAGCGTGAGTTTTGAGCCCTCTTGAAGAGAAGTGGTGCAAATCTGGGCAAGAAGCCAAAGAAGTGGATTGAATCCCAGATCATGGATGCCTATCCTCTAATGCTTGACATCCTTCAGTAGGACCTGTACCTCTAATTGACTGAGGTCTGTTGCCTACTGGGATCCAGGGCATTTTCATTTTCAGCTGCACAGTACAGCTCTGGATGCATGGGCTTGTAGTCAGTGTTATGATTCTGACCAATCAGCCAGCCAATGAATTGGATGATGGCTCTGATTTGCCCTATGACCCTGTGATTGATGCCACCATTACCTGCTGTCTGTTCTCAATTTCAGATAATGTCATTTTTATATCCTACTATAAATTGTCATTACAAGCTCAGGATTATGATTCCTTGGTAAAAAAGAACACCCTGAGGGTAAAAAAAGGAATCAGATTGGATTGTAATTGGTGTGTTCCTTGCAGCTTCCCCAAAAGGGACTGTATTTTAACAAACCACAACCAGATACACTAATGGGCACTGGTACGGGAAATTCCTCTCTGACCTACTAGCCACCTGGAGCTTGGCCAATTCATGATTCAAAATTTTCCTGAGCCACCAAATGAAGTGCACTGAATTGGCCTCCAAGAAGATTCAAGCAGGAGGCCACAACATCTTGACTTTCCCTGCTGGGAATGCTGATCTTCACCTGGGTGATGTGTTGTTCTTCAACATTGGGGACACCATCTGTGGGCGCAACCCCACAACCTTCAGCCAGGTTGTTAGTGCAGCCAACAGCCCCATTGTGCTTTTTTCCTATCAGAGGGTCGCTGACATGTTTACAAAGATGGCCTTGAATGCTCTCAGCAGCAGCCAATCACTAAAGGACCCACAGATGCCCCCTTGCAATTACCCGGCATACAAGCCAAATGTTGTTCTCCCTGATTCTGAATATGATGTCATGCATCATGAATTCCTCCAAGCCACTCAAGGCACTCAATTGCCACTGGGTCCTCCAGCCATCCTAGTTCTCAGCCAATCAAGTCCTCCCCCCTCAATACAGCCTGCCAACTAGTTTGCCCTGCCTGATTCTATTTTGCCCAATAAAACTTGCCCTCTCAATATTTTTTATTTTATAATATATATTGGTTTAACTTGTATGTATTTTCATATTGTTATAATAAATAATTTAAGTTTAACTACAGTGATGATTGATTTTTTATCATACAACAAGTTACATTTTGGCTGCTTTAATATACATTAATTCTATTGGTTTATATTCTAACTTTAATAGTTTTGAAGCGCTACAATAAAATTAATTTAAAAACTACAAGTTCTACAGACCATCCAATTGAAATGGGTGTGTCAGGGATTCCTTCCTTGACTCCATTTTTTATTGGTAAATTGAGAAATGAGACCAAGAGACAACCACACAACAACAATACTTTTGACACCAGTTGGTTCCCTAACCCTGGTTGGAACAGGATTTGAACCCAGGACCCTAATAATGAACTTAGTGTTAATACAGAAGCAACTGTTCCTTTTAATTTACCTATTTATAACAGCCTAATTTATTAAAATTTTGCTTTCAAACTTCAATTTGTTTTCAAAAAGGTTAATAGTATAAAGGACAACGTCACTTACTGCTTGCCTTCTGATTGGCTGCTCAAATCATGCCTGCCACTCTGGGACCCGCTTTACACTCATTTGGACCAAGCTCTGTACTGGAATATCATGGATAATCACTGGGAGCACCGCTTAATTGTTTCTAGCCTTTTGACTTATCAATATTGTCTTTCTTTATATAAGTGCCTTATATATTTCATTAAGTTCCAGACCCACTCAGACATGGTAAGATTATTAATTTTAACCAAAAGTTCAGTGAACCAGCAATGTAAATCCCCTCTTATCACTTCACCCTCTTAAATGTTCTCAGCCATCTATTAGGTTATTTAAGAGTACCATATCTACTATTTCTACTTGTTCCAACAATAAAGACTTCATCAATTCTATATTTGCCACACCTACCTCCTGATCTCTTATTTTGAAGCCATGAAAGGAATTCTATTCCTGTTCTGGTTTCTAGCTGCCTTCTTTTCTGTGGTGTTATCCTTGGAGAACCCAACACCAACTAATGACTGATATAATTCCTCTCCCAACAATGCTCACCAAAAGGAATATCTATCCCAAGGATGGTTTAAGTACCCTTCCAGCCACTAGGGACAAAAATTCCATTATGGTTGTACTTTCACTCCTCCTCCTGCAGAACCTTTGTTGGTTAGACCATATGCCTCCTTCTATCTGTTAACATATGTGGTGGGATATTATATGCTTGGTTGCTTCAGCTCTATGCTGGGAAGATTTGCCTAACTGGGCCACTTAGGCCATCTTGCAATGATCACAGTACCTGTTGGTTCAGTAATAGCAGGGCTCAACTTAGGGGCCTTAACCCACCAAATAGGGAACTTGTTCCCTGTTAAGTGGGTCCCTGACAGGGTGTACATGTGTGCCATCTTTGCGCTTTGCTCAGATCAGACACACCTCATTTATTGCACCCATTTTAACTTAATGAATTAGCCTTCTGAAAATAAGACATATCTTTGTTTAAAAATTGGCACGCCAACTTGTGGTCAATCTAGCACCAGACCACTGGGTTTTCTGATGGTGGATTGACCACAAGTTGGCGTGCCAATTTTTAAACAAAGATATGTCTTATTTTCAGCAGGCTTATTTCATTAAGTTAAACAGGGTGCAATATTTGAGGTGTGTCTGGTCTGAGACAAGCACAAAGACAGCACAAATGTACACCCATTGCAGTTAGCTGGTTTGTAGCACTTGTAGTTTTTAAATTCATTTTATTGTAGCGCTTCAAAAATATTAAAGTTATAACAGAAAACAATAGAATTAATAAAATTAATCTATCACACCACATATATCTCTGAACTGTATGATCTACATATAAACCATAGGTGTTATTTTTTAATAAATTTGTACTCCACACATAATTACCATACCAAGTTAAGAACAAGTTATGTTGTACTTGGACAAAACATGCCATTCATGATACTAAGGATGGGTTGGTATATACAAACAATATACAGAATATAAATATCAATTGAATAGTATTACTTAAAGCTAATAAAAAATTCATAATTAAAATCAATGATTATTTATTAAATCTCTATTAGATATAAAAGAATAGATATATTTTTGGGATGTTTTTACTTGTATAAAAGGGGTTGGATAAGAACAAGGGAAATTTCATGAATAACATTTCAATACTTGTATTGAAAACTCAAGAGTTGAGCCCCAGTTCCCAAAGTACGGATCAACCCCACCAGGACAGTCCAGGATCCGCCAACCTGTTAAGTCACAGGCTCAAATTGATGAATTGCTCTGCGACCCGCCGGCCTACTACAGAGAATTCCCTGAATAGTTGCCAGTCTGCCGCCAAACTGGTGCCAACAAAGACCCATATCAACAAAGGAGATGTGACCTGGCTAACAGAGGTTGGTGAAGGACCTGCTGCCAACCTGCTCAACGCTAATACTGGAGTTTCAAAAACAACATTGGAAACCCTGGAATCAAACCCTGAACCTCCAAAGACTACTCGAGTCACACAAAGTGGACGGGAGACCGCCCACTTGTTAAATTGCAAACCCGAGTTACTCCAAGACCTGCCAGCCTCCCAAAGACAATTCCCCAAATGTTCATCAGATTGATGCCAACCTTGAGCCACCAAAGACCCAAACCTATGCAGAGGTTGCAGCTTGCCTTAAGGAGGTTAAAACAAAAACTATTTTTAACTTTGCCAATGACCACCAGCAACTGCCAGTCTTCTGCCCAGAAGGGGTAGTACAATTGGACTACTCAGGTGACATGGTGAACAGTGGCAGCAGAACAAAGCATTGTCATTCCTATTTGCCAGAGCAGGAACAACCTGGATCTGCTGCCCTTGAGACCCCAAGCCAAGATTCACGTCCCGCCAGTGCCTTGTCTGCAAACCTGAACCCTGCAAAAATTGAGGAAGCAAAGTCCCATGGTATAAAAACCCTGGCAGTTTGGTGAAGACCCCATTGTCATTTTTGATAATAAAGTTTTATGAACCTTTGGTTCAAACAAATCTTACCCTTTCTAATCTTAGTGATCTTCCATCTTAATTCCAGTCAAGTAGACAACCAGGCCGCCACCCCCTCCCGAGCCCAATCTACCAAATTGTCCCAGGCATTATACTGCCCCCGGGAGCTCCCTTTGGACCTGTGCACTTTACTGAGTACCCCCAACCCGGCCTATTTGGAGTACCACTTGGAAACCATCCTTATTGCCTACCCCTTGGCCAGGACTAGAGAAACCAAATACATAGGACGCAAAGGAAAGTGGTACAAAAGGCCGCCAAGATTATTCAAAGACAAGTACAATTATCTGCCAGCGTACTTTGTTTCCATGACTCCACCATTAACCCCAAGACCAGACCGCCCCTTGGAACCCGCTGCCGCTGCCAAGACCACCTCTACCCAACTGTTTGGAGTACTCTATATTAATTTGACAGGATTGGTGGATTCTGTGGTCCCCAACTCCAGACCCTGGTCCTTGCTTGGCCAATCTGTATCTTATATTATCAAGTTAGCACCCATTCTATGGTGGGCCCTACCCACCGGCTTGACCGCCCCTCACCCTGATCTGCCCAATGCCTCTATCTATGACTGGTTTCCTGACAGAAAACATGTTGGAATTAGAGGCAATAACCAAGGAGTTAGATGTGGTTGTGGCTAAAATCAAGGAGGTCAATCAAAAGGTGAAGAGCATGCTAAATAAAGTAGTGTTAGAAGGCAACAACTGGACAAACTTACTGTGAAGGCTGTGAAGAAATAGATACCCAATAATACCAACAAACTTGCAACCAGGCTCTTAAACTTACAAAAAGGTGTTCTTGCAACCTACAGTTCAAGCCACAGGGGGTTGCAACCGCAGAGGCATGGTCAAAGGATCCTGAGATGTTTGAGTAACTAAAAAATAAAAAGAGACAGAAACCAACAGAAGAAGACCAGCAACCATCTAATGACAAGTCCTGTGAAGCAGTCCCTGTCAAAGGGGCAACAGGTACAGTAGTTTTAAAAGCTATGGCAACAACCAAAAATACTTCATATTTAAACAAAATGATTTCAGATTTAAGAAAAATCCAACTTTCAGGTAAAGATATATACTCTGTTAACAGGGTTTATTGGCGTTAATGGGCAAAAGGAGTCAACACAGCAACAAAGGGCTCACACACAAATCAAAACTATTCAAAACACAATCCAAAATACATTGATTCACAAACAAAATGGTGTGAGTTGACTTTTGGTGTACATATGCTTACTATGTGAATTGGTGAAAAAATACACCCAAGCAAGGTGAGGCAAAACTCAAACCAAAAACAAAACACAATAGCAACTCACCACAAAAACAAAATCACTCACTCAGTGTATGTAATGGATTGTAATCATGAATGATACCAAGGTATCTAAAATAAGACACAAGATCTGAAACATAAATTTTAAAAATATTGTGTTGGGTGCTTAATTTGGCAAAAAATATGAGAAAATGGGTGGAAATTATTTTGGGTATTCAAAAATGGGCGTTGTAAACCAGAAATAACTAATTAAGAAATAAAAAATCTATAATTGTGATATTGGGTGGGAAAAATATTAATTAAATATCCATATTCAGATAAAAGCAAAAATTAAAATTAGGGAGTAACTTAATTGAAATTTATTTAATATTTTATTAAATTCTCAAAATGGAAGGAACACAACAACAGAGTACCAATACACCTGTTGTGCGCCGCAGTTGCGGTTGCCCTGCGGGTCAAAGAATAGAGTTAGTGCAACCCAAGTGCCTACTCAAGGAGGAGACAGGAGAGGAGAGTTCCATAGTGACACTGCATTGACACAGTTGGTTCAAGGAGTACAAGCTGCTAGGGTGCAGAGCATAAACCCTTGGGTCCCCAAGCTGATCCGGAAGCAAACCAAGGTCACCACTACAAAGAAAGTTAGAAACAAGGAGGTAGAACTTACTTTGTATGTGTTTGACATTGTGTACCAGCAAGAATTGGTCCTGTCAGCCATGCCAAGAAAGGTGAAGCCTGTACTTGACACTAGCTATGAGCCCTACGTCAGTGATGGCGGCCAGGAAGAGGACAAGGAGCCTGAGTTCTACAGAACTGATGAGGGACAACTGGTGCTAAAGAAAGTTGCAGCGTTCTACACCAAGGTACCCATACCTTGCAAGCCAGTCCCTGAGAAGGATCCCAATTCAACTACTCCTGCTAAGCCTGCCCAGAAGCGCATCCCTGACATCAAACGCATCATCCTGCTTAAGCTAATGTGTAAATCTGGTGACTAAAAGGCAGCTGCGGCCCTTGTTGGGGTGGATCCCAAGTACACCAGCAAGACCTTCAACAAGTTCATTAACAGGATTGAGTCCTTGACGCGGAGAAATCCATGTGCGTTTCCACCATGCTCACCAAGGAGCACAAATAGACAATCCACCAGTGGATCACCTGGGACTGCCATCTTGAACTGGCAAATATACAGGCAATGGTCAAGTCCACTTTTGGGGTTGATGCTTCCATTTCCTTTTACTACCATCTGCTGAAGGAGATGTGCTTTTCTGGAAAAAGCTTGGGATATCTCTGTACAATTGGAATAGCCCAACCAACATTGAGACCTGGAAAAACTACGCAGAGGCGTACACTGCCCTCAAAGCCAAGGGGACGGGAAAATTATATTACATTGACAAATCAGCATTTGCCTCATCTATGCGGAATGTGTATGGCTATGTCCCCAAAGGCTCAAATGACAGGATGGCTTGGTGTGCTGCATTACGTGCCACAGCCTATTCAATGGTGGCTCTCCTTGGTCCAAAGGGGGTTGATCTATACCAAATGATTTTGGGATCTCACAATAGCTGAACTTCCTATCATTTCTCCAATTGGTCCAGGAGCACCTGAGGCGCACAAGCCCTGGCTTCACCAATGTCATTGTGTTGGACAACATTGGTCTCCACAAAGTGGCTGACATTATTGAGGAATTTCCAATGATTGACACCAGCATTTTTGTGGGCCCCCAGCAATTGGCCATGGCAAATTTGCGCCTTCTCTTCCTCCCAGCCTATTTGCCCTTCCTAAATCCCATTGAGGAAGTCTTTGGGTGGCTTAAGCAAGTTGTCAAGCAAAGAACCCCAACTGGGATCAAAGACCTGTTTAATTTGCTGCAGGCCGGGATCCATACCCTCCCAGCCAAGACCATGGCCAAATTCTATGGCCACGCTGATTTGTTCATCCCTGCGTGCCTAGCCAAACAGCCAATCAATTAAAGGCTTAGTGTGTCCAACTTTTTTATATTCTCTAATTTACTATTTAAGATTTATTAATTATCATTTTATATTTAGATGTTTCCAAGCCTGCAATCACATTCAGCAGGACCATCAATGAAGGTTAGTAATTTATTTATTTATAATCATTTTTTATTATGTCATCTAAGGGTATCCCAAATGCTTGATACTGGATTACACAAACGCATTAATATCACTTTTGGCAAATAAATATAAAAATCAAATTAAAAAAGTTAAATATAAAGTGTATGGATTAGAAGTAGATTTTATTGACATATATTATTACGCTTTTATTAAGACCTTCTCTGGGATATATTTTGCAAGTTTTTTTTGCTAAAATAAGAATTAGAAAATTTTATTATAATAAAAATAATATGAATTGTAATGAAATTTATTGGGAGAGAGAATTTATTAAGAGCACCTGTAGTGAGTTCTTCTGTATGTACCCACCCCGCAATGGAGGTGGTGCACAACCTCCACTGCCACACCATGGACAGTGGATACACCCTTATTGAAATATTAATGGCGGCTAGTAAAAGGGAGTAGGGTCAGATTCAAACTGAGGAGCAGCTTTTTGGGTGAGGCTGCAAACCTGTAAATCCCTGCCAGGACCAGGGCGTCCTGGATTACATGGTCCACTGAGTCATATCCAGGGGGGACCTTTTTCCTATCAAGTGTGAGCTGGGCCTCGTTGATTCCCAGAAGAACCTCGTCTAGATCCTCTACGCTGGCGCTTATCCCAAAGAAGAAAAAATAGCTGAGGTAAACCTCCAAGTGAGCATTTGCTGGGCAAAGGCTTCTGTGAAATCACACAATTTATTATAGACCACACTCATATTCTTATTGTGCCTGGTCTTTGTAAAGGTAAGATCCATTACCGAGGGGAGCCCTGTCTCATCTGCACTCCAGGATAGCCCAAAGTCCGCAAGGAGGATCTTAGTTTTCTTGACGGCTGTTGCGTCTGCAACAGCCAATTTGCCCACTACGCGCCCAAAGTTGTCCAGAAGGTAAGATAGGGTATGCTCCAACAGGAAGCAGAAGCAAGCAGCCACATGAGCCTGGCCCATCTCTGGTACATGCTTGAATGGGAGCGTTGCCAGGACGTCCCAAAAAAGCTCAATGGAGTTTACACAGTAAACCCCACTGAGGTTAACTGGGTCCAGGCAGACCAGTTGGGCATTCCTGTAGGCAGTAACTGCCTACAAGAATGCCCCCTCTCCATGCTTCAGCCCAGCCAATGCCTCCCTGGACATAGGAAAGGACCTGTGGATGTGGTCCTCCAGCTCCTGCACAACAGGGGGGACAGATACAATTCTTGGTCACATGAGTGGCATAACTTGTATAAAAGGTGGGCAGGACAAAGGGGACCAAGACTTGGTGGAGTTTGCTGTCTACATTTTCTAAGAAAAAAGGTAAGTATTTTGAAATTTTTATTAATTGTAATTTTTTATGTACCTTTGTGGGTTCCCTCCTTGCCTGCGGCTTTGGCAGGCTTTGCCATTCTCAGCGCAAGCAGTTGTGCGGGAAATTCTTTATTCTCTATCCTTGTCTGCTTGGTAGGTTTTAGGTGGGCATACATTTCAGGGTCATCTGTCCAGACAGACGGCGCAGAGAGGGCAAAGGACTTGAATTACAAGCCCTCCACGGTGCAATATGTCAATTCTAAAACGCCAGAGCAAAAGACGCCATCTCAAAATTTTTTTGAGATGGCGTCGTGATTTACATCAGCAAAACTAAAAAAACTTAATAAAATTTATTAAATAGTCATTTTTTACATATTGGTTTCTAATACAGCATCTCAAAAAACCACATCACAGAAACGCTATCTCAAATCAAAATAAAAAGAGTGTTATCCAAATAAGATTTTTTAATTATAAAAACACTCAATAAATATCCTAAAATACACCATCACAAAAAACTGCACCACAAAAACGCTATCTTGAATCAAAATAAAAAGTCTGTTATCAAAATAAGGTTACCAAAACTTTGCAAATTCAACTGCAAAACTAGCCAGCTTTAAGCGCTGCTGCGCCGCCTTCTACAATTAAAAAGCGCCGCGGCGCCAACTTGGGATAGTCTTAGGCACCTCCGCGCCGCCTTGCAAACATCTTTTATGCCGCAGCAGTGTCTTACTATTAAATTTAGTGCCGCAGCGGCGCAAAATTTCAATCCCCAACATAAAAACTCCACTAATCAACAACATTTCCATAAGCACTAAATTTAGAAGATAATTACAACAATTAAAAACTTAATATAATAAAAAATAAGAACTAAAAAATAATAGAAACAATAAAAAAGAGGATAGGCAAAGTAAGTTTATTGCAATAAAAGGCAGGCTGTGTGGGATTAGTCCCTTGTGTTGGGGGCGCCTCTATACTGCTGAGAAGAAGACATGACAGGAGGAGAGGACTGGCAGTTGGTGGGGCGGGGATGCTTGGCGGTGCGCTGGATGGTAATCACTGGGCGCTCATGGGTGGGCATCATGTAGCGGTTGCCGTCCAGGCACTGGTGCACGTGAGCCAGGATCACCAGCATTTGGGCCCAGGCCAACTGGGAGTTGCGCAACATAGAAGACCAGTTGCACAGGGGAAGGCGGATCTGACTGACTGGCACCAAATGGCCCCAGCCACTATGAGCAGAGAACACAGCACCTATAGTGAAGCAGTCCATCAACGCATCTTCCATGTAGGAATAGGATAGGGGCAAAGGGACGCAGAGCTGGTAAGCCAGGGAGCGGTAATGCTCCAGGCAACAACCAGCATACCTGGGCTGGCCAGGCTGGCAACTTTTGGGAGGATACCACATAAAGTGGCAAGTTGCGGCAGCCAAATGAAGGTAGAGAGAAGCATTGCCAGTGGTAATGGCTTGAAGATATGCCTTGAACGTGGCAGAGAAGCGACGGTTGGTATTGGCTTGGACAGGCAAGTCCAAGGTTTGATGGAAGCTGGGATCTGCCGCCAGCTCAAGAGCCCAAACCCAAGCCACCTCGTCAATATACTCATTGCGGACAGCAATGGTATGCGCATGTTGCGCAGAAATCTCACTGGGGGGCAGGATAGCTGACTGCAGCCCTAGATGCACCTCAGCGGCCAAACAGGAGGCATCATACCAGCTGTAGTATAACTCCCCTGCCTGAATTGGGGTCATTGCATCCTCATCAGAGTGTAGCGCCTGTAAAAAGCTGTACATTGTCTCCTTGTGGTGGCAGATCCCAAACATGCTAAGGAGGTCAGGGTAGTTCACCACCACAAGGTCGGAGTTGCAGCGGGCGCGGAGCATTGAAGATGGGGTAGGGGAAGGCGCGCCAGTGAAAGGAAGGCGTTGAGGAAATGGGTGCTGAGCACCAGAAGGATTGCCGCTGGGTGGCGCATTGCTGACAGGAAGAGGCTCCTCAAACATGGAGTCCTTGTCAGGGAAATCCCTGGCACTAGAGTTTGGCGCAGTACTACGCTCAGAGGCCGCCACAGTGGTTGCACAGTCCTGTTTGCAAAACTGTGAGTCACTGGCCCAAAGTCATTTCAAGAAAGCAATACAAACTGAGCGCTGCATTTTTCAAAAAGTGCGCCGCTCTGCTTTGTCCATTGAAGCCATCATTTTGTTGTAGGCTTGGCGCATGTTGGTGTTGCTGTTGTTATTGGTGATGGGATTCATCTTGGAAAGAAAGAAAGTGGTGTTTGGTCAAATGGGGGGATATGTTGGAAATTTTGACCAAGCAATGATGCCAATTATGACGGAGCTCACAGATTAGGATTACAGCAGTCAAATCCATAAATTAGCAGTATAAAATCAATGATGCCAATTATGACAGAGCTCACAGAATAGAATTGCTGCAACCTCATTGTCATAAATTTATAATATAAAATTTATATATATTCAATTGGCAGTAGATTTTGGATCATTACTGCAGAATATCCAATGACATGCGCCACTGCGCCGTCTCTATCATACATAAAGTGCCACCACGCCACCCAAAAAAAGCTCCAGGCGCCGCGGCGCTGCCTTGCAAATATTTTGGATGCCATGGCGCCGCTCTACTTTTACATCAAGCGCCACCGCGGCGCTATTTTTGAATCCCCAAAATGGTTATCTAATTATTAATCATATTTATAAGCACTAGTCTCAATAGTATAATTGAAAAAATATATTTTGGATTGTTAGTAGATTTAAAATTGTAAAGACAAAATCCAACCTACTGAAAAGCGGCGCCTAGAAATTTAATTATTTGGCACCTGAGATAATTTTTAGTTGGCGCTGCAGCGCCTAAGCTTTAATTAAAATGGCAAGGCGGCGTGTTTTTTGATTTTTTTGTCATTATATCTTACTTTTATGTGATTAATCCAAGCCTTTCCCTTATTAATTGGGAATGAAATATGGTATTAATTTAAGACCTACATAATAAATTAACCCAAATTAGTGCCACTTTGATAGTACTACCCCTCTGCAACACAGTCATTCAAAAATCCACGTTTAATATGCTAGCCTTATTCCTTATCATAGTGTGAACTTTGCTATTTGGGTTTCAATAATACAATCTTTTACTAGTGATTTTATTTAGTAATGAGGGTATTTCTGTTGTGCAAAATGTACTCATTACAAAATCTACTAAGCAACTAAGCATCCAATAGGAGTGGCGCCCACCAATGTGGCACTAGGAATAACCTGTTTTAGCATGTGGTGTCATAGGACGCTATAAAGAGCACACCATCACAAATTGACTGTTTCCACTTTTACAAAGTACAGTTCAGCGCCAAATCTCAATTAAATAAAAAATGTAAGAAACTTTCTGAAACTTTGCATTTATGTATTTTTTTATCTCCTCTAAACAACTGGGTACTTTTTAACCCCAGTTGTATAAGCTAGTTTTAAAAATATTCAAGTTTTACTCTTTGGCCCAGTTGAGGTAGCTCTACCAGAAGTTTGTTAATTTAATATAAAAAATGGTCAAAAACACTATATTTTTAAGCTACAGCATCTCAATTACGTCAATTAGAAAACACCATTTCACTTGCAAGTTTTCAGTCAAAACTCACAGTTTTTCATACTTGCGCTACTAATAAATTTTTAATTTTTACAGAATAAAAACATAATAATTTTGATGGTATATAATTCAAGAGTTTCTCTACAATTCCATGTAAAAATATTGACTACTTTTATATTTAACACATTCTTATTTTTCTCTTTAAAAATTCTCCCCAAATTTGAACTTTTCTGACGCAAATTTGCTCTTAGATGCCTCCCAAGCCTACCACCAACGTTACCCCCAAGGCTCCCAAGAGCACAGCTGCTCCTGCTCAGGCAAGAAAGACCAAGGCTACCCTTGCCACGCAGACTCCTAAAGAAAAAACGCCTGCCAAGACCCCCACACCTTCCCTCAAGCCTGAGGCTGATAGCCCCATCCCTCCCCACTCTCCCTTTGTCTACTCCCCCTCTGATCTCCAGGAGGAGCACATTCACTCCAATGATGAAGATGATAATAAAGAGTCTCCAAAAGCAACTCTGGTGACCATGGTTTTGCAGCCTCAGAGGAGGAGCCTATCCTAGAGTGGGACCTACATGCAGTTGTCAATATCTGCAACGTCAACAGGCAATTTATAGTTCCAGCTATTTTTCCTGACTTGTTTCCCATTATGACCAAGAAGGGGGGTGCTGGCTTTGTCAAGGACGGCTTCCTTTTCATATGCAATGACCAGAAAAAAACATGGCAAACCATTACTACAAATGTGATAGTCCAGGTTGCCCCGCGCGATTAACTACAATTGGGTTTACCCAAGTCAAGGAGCTCACCATTGAGCATGACTGTTTGGGCTCTGATATGATTCTTTACTATCTAATGCACTGGTACCTTTGCCAAGAAATTCCTTTTAACAAGGACTTGAATTCAACTGAGCTGGTAACTCATACTCTCCTTTACCTTAATAAGGATCAGAGAGAGGAGGTTGGAGAAAAGACCAGACTCCAACAGTATGTGACTGATCAACGGTCAATTGATGCCAATATTGGCGTCAGCGCTAGAAGTATTGAAGAGCTTGTACTTTCAGAATTCCAGAAGACTGCCATGCTTGGAAAGCCCTTTTTGCTACACAACGACAGGCAAGGTTCACCAAACCATATTTTGTGCTTTTTGACACAAGAGGATCTTGTACGCCTTTTAAAGTGCGATACCTGGTTTGCCAATGGGACTTTTGCCTCTTGTCCTAACCTATTTTATCAGCTTTAGGCCATCCATGGTCAGGTCAATGAACATACAATTCCCTTTGTCTTCTTCTTTCTCCCTAATAAAAGGGAAGAGACTTACATCCACGCCTTGAATATACTCAAGCAAAAACTGGATGCCATCTTGCCACACTTGAAGAAGAGCCAACTGAGAAAAGGGGCCACAAGAAGAAGAAGGTCAGCCCAGAGGCTACCCAAGAGCAACAGGCCATAACCAAAAAACGCCTGAGTCTGTTCCTTATCATACCACGTTGATGGTTGACTTTGAGGCTGCACAGGCCAACACTTTTATCAAGGTATTTAGGAGTAGGCCCCAAGGCTGCTTCTTTCACTACCGTCAGGCTCTGCGCAAGAACCTGATGAAAAACCCAGTCCTCAATAAGCTGGTATACAAAGATGGCATAAAGGAGGCCAGAAAGATATTCAATTGCTTTGCTGCTCTTGCCATGATCAGAAAGGAAGAGGTTAACCTTTTTTACGACAAGCTTCTCAATGACAATTACATTCTTGGGAACCAAGAAACCTTTGCTCCTTTCATACAGTATTTTGAGTACCAGTGGGTAGGTGTATTCCAGGGACATTGCCGCATCTGAAAAGGGCAGCAACTCAATTAACTGGAACTGCTATAAGCAAGTCAAAGCCAGTGTAACTAAGACCACCTCCTCACTTGAAGGTTGGCATAACCAATTTTCCCGCCTGGTTAAGGCAAAAAAGCCTATGTTCAATATGATCATCAAGAAGCTTAAGGTCCAGCATGCACACAGGGATCAGCTATATTCCCAGGCCGTCAAAGGCAAAGCTTTTATAGCCAAGCATGCTGGCCAGCAGGTCAAGTTTGCAAGTGTTACAAGAGCGGCTTTGGCCTATTACACCAGAGAGGGCCGCCTTACCCATCTCAAAGAAATTGCCACGGCCCTTGGATCTAATGTATAATCCACTTTCTTTAACAATAAGCTTCTTTTTTTCAAATATTTGATTTTAACTTTTAATATGTATATACATGTCTAATATAGTGTTAAAATTTAATACAAAAATAGCACCGTTTTAGGATGTGTTGACTTTGGAGCTTTGCACACTATAGTTGATATTAGCTGACCCCATATTTTTATTGCAGATTTGAAATTCTTGGATGATTTTGAGTCTAGTCAAATGTTTTTTTATAGTTTTTGAAATGGTTTTTGGGCTTTTATCAATATTTTAAGTTATCTGGCGCAGTTTAGCCATAAATCCAAGATGGCGTTTTTAAGATGGCGTCTTTCTAGATGACGTTTTTGGACACATTTTTGTGATGGCGTCTTTCTAGATGGCGTTTTTGAGATAGCATCATTTGAATTGATGTATTGTACCCTCAGAAGTATATACTCAACAGTGTAGCACAGGTAGGCTATTCATACCTACACAACTTAAAGGAAAAATTCCTCCAGAGAAAAAAGATCCAGCAAAGGGCTCACCCTACTGGCTGGAAAATATATTAAGAAGATCAGGACACCCTTACAGGATACACAGAGTCACAAAATTGAACCTATGCTTTATTTGTGTTACAGTAGAAAGACAAATGGAGGAAATAGTACACCCTTGTAAACCAGAAACCAGCAAAGAACTGCCGCAAAACCCTTGAAAGAAATAGACAACTTGAAAGCTATCATTGACAAAAAATGGGTCAAAGTGGTGGTTGCTGAAATAGCCCTGGAAAATATGGACCTGCCTTATTTTCCCCCAAATAATTATGACAAGAAAATTATATGTTATACTTTATTTGGGGATGGCAGCGCTCAACCTGCTGGTCACTGGAATTTTGTGAATTATGATGCCATTGACTCAAATTCTAATGCAGGACCTTCAACTGCTGAAAATATTCTCAACAGCCAATCAGATGCTATCAAAGTTACCCCTCCCCCATCCTAAGCAGCCTTAAAACTTTCCTCATTCCCCTCTAGAAACTTGTTTCTAGATATCTTACTTAACCTGGAATAAAGAAAGACCCCCAAAATTATGATGGATTTACTAGGGCTGTTTGCCCCTGTCCTCAAGAAGTTGGCTTCTACCATGGTTAAAGCGGCTGTAAGTTCCTTAACTGCTCCCTGGCCTGCGCTCTACTTGCTCTCCCCTTTGGATTATTACTCTGATTTGCCTCTTCAAATCACCCTTGCCTCAACAATTCTCTCTCAATCTTCTGCTACACTACTTCTGGTGCTAAGATGTTGAAGCTGTCTTCTCAAATTGGTCTCCTGTTACTCAAGCAACTTACAATTTTTTTGTTATATCCTCATTTTTGTCCCTGAATCATGCAGCTTACCATTTCACTCTAACAATTTGCTTTTGAATCAATGGAATTTACTTATTGATACAATTTGACAATGAACCCCAAAGTTGATTTCCACTATCTAATTGCTATGGCATCATTGAGCTGAATTATCCAGGCCTATTATCAACCTGTATGTTGTGCCCTGCCCCAAAGGGCAGGCCTTTAATCAATCTTAAGTTTGAGTTCAAACTTAAGTTTATATTGATAATTTATTAGTATGATTCAATCAAACAATTGTCTTAGTTTTTGCTCTTGCTCCAGGTTTGCGCTCACTTTTGGTTTTTGTTTTTGCTCTTGTGTGTTTACGCATGGTTTCTATTTACTTTTTATATAATTACTATTTTAAAAATAGGTTTTATTTTCACTTTTTAACTCTGCTTACGCAACCACTGTCTTCTTACCCTGCAGCATGCAGATCTTTGGCTTGCTGTTGCCAGAAGTTTTCCCCACCACCATGTGTTCCCCTTTGTTTATCAAACTTGCCTGCCAAGAAAATCTCTCCTTTCCAATGAAGATCTTCTCCAGAGATTGGCTTTTATGCCATATAAATAAAGACACCAGAAAAGTAAGCTCTTAAGCTGAAATTCTAAGTGGGTTTTCCCAATCACTGTCACAGGTTTTTACTTCAATCTTTATTTTTTTCCTTTTCAAATCTTCAAATTCTGGCTTCAAAATTTACTTAGGTTATCATTTTTTAAAAAAGAACTTAGGTTTATAGTAAATTAACACTTTGTTAGGTCTAAATTTGCTTCCAGAGATAAAACAGCTAACATAATTAGAATGGAGATAGCTATACAATAAGTAATTAGCCTGTTGTCACCATTTTTTAACATTAGGGATAACTTGACTAGTTTTATGTTGAGATATTCCCATGAGAAATATCCTGATGTAGATAGCTAGACAATAAGTAATTAGCCTGTTGTCACCATTTTTTAATATTAGGGATAACTTGACTAGTTTTATGTTGAGATATTCCCATGAGAAATACTCTGATGTAGATATACCTTTGGTTACAAAAAAATCTTTATTTAACACTTTGTTCTATATAGTTTGTTTAGGACTAGTTAACTCTATGACACCTTTTTTTCTAATCATAAGTTTTTGGCAGGTCTTTTAAAAGTACTTCTACAAACAGTCCTACTTTCCTTTATCTTTAAACTTAAATCCAAATGCTTTACACAGTATAGTTTATAATCTTGTGCCTTATTGGGAAATACCTTACACTGTATGAGTTTAATTATCACAGCTTTTAACCTTACACTGAACACTTATACTTTGGTGAAGGAAGATATTCTGTCAATTATTTTTCTTTCAACTGATTTTCAGTCAAATTTGATCCAACTATATTTTTCTTGATATGTAACTTTTTTACTTTGAAACAATAAAAAACCAAAAATAAAAGATAAATAAATACTTTTTTATAAAAGTTAATCTTTGAAATTTTTAATGTTCTTATTTTATTTCTAGCAGTGTAATTTAGTTTATGTTGTAACATCTTCAATTACTCCCTCTTGAAAAAGGCAGCTGTAGTGAAATCAACTCCCTGGTAGTCAACAGATTGTCAATAACCAGGGAGTTGACTATCACATATGTGAATCTATTAGTATTTTTGATTAAACAATTTAAGCTAATTCTTACTAGTAATTCAGGGGTGCAAAACCAAAAATTGAGATTAGAAACACTGGAAGTTGACTTGTTTAATAATTTTGTTAGTCAAGAGACTGATTTAAGAGGTAATTTATATGTAAATTTACTAATAAAAATTAAAGCCACCTGTGATTAACACTCTAAAAATAAAGGTGGCCAAGTTGACACTTCTTTAGCCAAATCCTAAAATTATTAATAAAACACATCTGCACTTATATAAATTTTATTATTAAGTTCATAGGATAGATACTGTAAATTCAGAACCTAAACATAAAAATGCAGAATTTTCAAATCCTTGGTCCAAATTTTGAATCACTTTTGCAGGATGGCCTTTTTTTAATTAAATTGATAAGGAGCGCCTTTCTGGGGAAGCTTTGAATATAAAAGTAGGAGGAGAAGAAGTATATTTTATTGGATGATACTTTAGATTTATATAGATTTAGCTGTGGCAGGGATATCAGTTGGACCAAACCCAGGGGCTGGTCATGTGCTGGATGGGTTCAAGTTGTTGGATACCTGGACAGTCATGTGATATTAGTTTATTGCCATTTCCAGTATGTCAAATGATATATTGGAAAGGCATCAAATTGGGCAATGACTGGATGTTAGGTGTGATGGCAATAGCCGGAATACTTGTACATCCAGACCCTCAACACACCCCCTCCCTTAAGGGGTTACATGGGTACATCAGGAGGGGGCTTTGTCTTGATGGCTGCCGCCTTATATCCTGGAGTTGTTTACTAGTGGGCACCAACTGGGTTGAGTGTTCTCCTTTGCTAGGGCGGAGGCAAGATCTGTGGTACTTTTTGGTGATGGGCTCTTTGGCACCCTGGAACTTAACCAGGTAGGTGTTCCTGTCTGGTTGGTATCTGATGATTTTTACTGATCCCCTGTGTACTGAGTCTAGTTTCTTTCTGTTCCCGGCTAGGACCAAGACAGGGGAGTTGATGGGGAGTGGGTCCTCTGTTGAGGTTACCTTTTGAGTTTTGAGTCTCTTTATTTCAGCCAGTTTGGCTTTGAGGAGTATGTGTTGTAGATCTGGTTTCTTTTCTACTGTGGGAGGTTTCCCTGGGAGGATCTTTAAATATGGCTGGTTATTGCGGGTGACTATTTCTGGCTTGTACCCATATGTTAGTTCAAGAGGGGAGTAGCCTGTCCCTTGATTAGTACAAACCTGGGATACTAGTAATGCATGTTTAACGTATAGAGGCCATGTGTCTTTAGCTTTGCCATCCATTATTTTCTCCAGGGTTCTGATAAGGCTGCCGTTAAGGCGTTCAACTCTGCCGTTGACTGTGGCCTGTAGGGCAAGGTTGTGGAGTTTTTGATGTTCTTTGTTTTTAGATTGTTGTTTACTACGTGGCCTGTTAGCTCTTTTGTTCCATCTGTTATGATGTTATCTGGAGTGCCGTAGTCTGCTATGATTGCTTTATTGATGAATCAATTTATTGTTTCCGCCTTGTGATCTTTTGTTGCCCAGCAGATGGGCCAACATGTGGCAAAGTCAATGGCTACAATTAGGAAACCTTGATTTGTTTTAGTTTCTGGGAAGGGTACCACTACGTCCAGTCCCCAAACCTTAAATGGTTTGGGGTAAGGTACTGGGTTAACTGTTGGCTGTGGCGCCTTGGTGCTGGCATATTTTTCACATACTGTACACTTTTTTAGAACATCAATTATGTATTGCTTCAGGTTGGGCCACCATACTATCTCTTTCAGTGTGAGGTATAGGTTGTTAGCCTTTATGTGTCCTAGCAGACAATGGTGTCTTAGTAATGTGTCAACTCTTTGTACAAGTGGGATGTATGGAATGTGTTTATCTTTGATGATTCAGTATACTGTACCATTTGATACGTGGAAATGTTTTTCATTCCTTACTAGTGTATTATGGGTTAGTTGATGTGTGGAGGGATCCTTTCCTTTTGTCTTGTACTCAGTGTTGTATAAGTTGGGCCATTCAGGGTCCAGGTGGTCAGGGTGATCCTCTCTTGGCTGGCATAGCCTAGAGAGAGCATTGGCTGTGACAAGCTCTGCCCCCTTTTGTATTGGATGTCCAGGTTAAGCTGTTCCAACAAGGACATCCATTTGGCTTGGCGCCGCGCAAGTGCGTTCTGAGTTTTGAAATAGATTAAGGATTTGTGGTCAGTTAGCACTTGGATGTTTAAGTGTCCTTCAAGATAGCATCTCAATTTATTGAATGCATGATATATTGCTAGCAATTCTTTATTGTGTATTGGGTACCTTTGCTCAGTGTTTTTTAGTTTTCTGCTTTCATAACATACTGGCAGGAAATCTTGCTGCCCTGGCTGGCGGATGCGTAGGACTGTGCCAATGGCGGTGTCACTAGCGTCTGACTCAAGCTTGTAGCACCCATTGTTATTAGAGTATTGCAAGATTGGTGCTTCAATTAAAGCTTGTTTTAATAATTAGAAGCTCTTGTTGCATTCTGGAGTCCAGATAAATTTCTTTTTGGCATTACCTTTGGTTAGGTCATTGATTGGTGTGGTGAGCTTTCTGCAGACTTTGATGTATTTCCTTAGGTAAGCTACCATACTGAGAAAGCATCTAACTTGTTTCACAGAGGTGGGGTGTTGCATGTTATTTATGGCTTTTATTTTATCTGGGTCTGCTTTGATGCCACTGTCAGAGACAATGTGGCCCAAGAACAGAAGTTCCTTTTCCATAAATTGGCACTTACTAGGCTTAGCATATAGTTTGTGCTTTGCAAGTTGATTGAGTGTCTTGCGGACATGCGTGAGGTGTTCCTCTTTTGTTTTTAAAAATATGATGATGTTGTTGAGGTAACATAATGTGTTTGAGAGTCTGTTTAGCTCCTGGTTCATCATGGTGAGAAACGTTGCAGGAGCGTTGGTCATCCCAAAGTTCATTACTTTACATTCAAACAACCCAAATTGCGTGCGGAACGCGGTCTTTGGTATGTCCTTCTCTTTGACTTCAACTTGGTTATAATCAGATGTGAGGTCAATTTTCAATAATTTTTTTGCTCCAGAGAGCCTTGAAAATAGGTCTTCAATGAGGGAAAGTGGGTATTTATTCTTTACTGTACTTGCGTTTAGTGCTCTGTAGTCAGTAACTAAGCAAAGGTATCCTTCTTTCTTCTTTACAAAGAAAACCGCTGCCCCCACGGGGATTCAGACGGGCAAATGAATCCTTTGGCTAGATTGTTCTCAATGTGGGCTTTAAGTGTTTGGGTCTCCATGTGAGAGAGTCTGTAGAGGGGTGCAGGTTTGGGCATGGCTTTGCGCAAGTTGATGTCATGTTTGACCTCTTGTTTGGGGGGGGGGTAACTCTGTGAGTTCTTCCTTGAATACGTGAGCATATTCATTTAGGAGTGCCACAAGTTCTGGGCATTAGATCTTTTGTGTTTGTATATTATTAAATTCAGAGTACCTCATTATGTGGAGGGTACTGTCTTTGATTAGATGTTCATAGTCATCTTGATTCATGACTTGTACAAATACTGTATCTCTTAGAATTAAGCCGTTGGGCTCTTTGAGAATGTTGAAATTGACTTTGTTGCGTTTTATTGTCATTGTTTTCCAACATACACTGGGATTCACTTGGGTGAACCAGTCCATTCCTGCTACAATGTTGTAGTTTCTGTTGTTCATAACAAGTCCTTTTATGGACGTTTGTATGCCTTGGAGGTCAATTCTGAAGGGAGTTGTTTTGCCTTTGAGTAGAACTTTTGATTTGTCTGCCATTATGGCATATTTGAAGTTGTATTTGACAACTAGTATTTCGTACTTGGTTACAAAAGGTTTGCTAACCATAGTGTGCTGTGCACCAGAGCTGAATAAAATTTTATGTGTATGTGATTTGTAAGTGCATGGGTAGACAAGAAGTTGTGAGCAATCTTTAATTTTTACGTTCATAAAAATGGAGGATTGCGGGACACGGGGGATGTGAGCAGCAAAGTTCTTTCCTTGGTACTTTTTCTTGTCAAGTTGGGGGAGAAAGAGGCACTTAAGCCTGTTCCCCCTCCTCTTTTCCCTGTTCCTCTGTTTCAAGACCTTCAAGGTCAGAGAATGTGGGGTCAGATTCATAGCAGGTTGCTATTTCAGCATTGTTAACTTCAACGGTGTCCTCTTTCTTGGGACGGGAGCAGTTTGTGCTTTGGCTACAATTGCCATTGTTACAATTGGAGTTGACGTTGTTATGGTTGGTATTTTGGCGTTTATTGCCATTGCTGTTTTCTCTGCCATTGCTGTTTGAGGAGTGGTTGCCGTTGCGTGCAGCATATTCCATGTTGGCGCGTTTTTCAGCGCGCTTGGCTTCAGCAATAAGCGCAGGCATGGAGGTATTTGCTTCTGGGCAGATGAGGGCAGCAACAGAGGGTTTTATTCTGTTGATAAATGATGCTCTGGTGTGTACATTATCAGCTTGTGCTGGATTTTGGATTTTGTAACATATTTCCTCAAATTTGTTGGCGTAGGCTGCAATAGTGGTCTTCTGAGGAAGATCACTGAACTGTATTGCTATATTTTGAAGAGATTTGGTGACGCAGAAATTGTGGGTGATTTTGGCTTTGAACTCTTCCCAGTTGTCAAGCTGGTTGTTGGTTTGTGAGCCAACTCAGGTGGCAAACCAGTTAGCTGCGGCCTTGTACAGGCACTTGTTGGCTTCCTGGACCCATTTCTCATGAGGGATGCAACTGGCGTGGAGTTTAGCAGCTGTGTGGTCTAGACAGTTGATGATATTTTATTTGTTTTTACCAAAGAACTTGTTGATACCAATGCAATTGGTGTTGGAAACTTCACCTATGATAGGTGATTGTGCGTTTGTTTGTGATTGAAGAGAGCAACTGTATTGAATTATCTTGGCACATGCTTTGGGCATGACCAGACCTTTGAATACGGTGCATCCACTAGGAATATCTTTGTCAATGTTGTGGGCGCAGAAGTACGTTTTCCAGGTCTCCTGGGATGTGGCCTGGTTGAGTACGTGGGCAAAGGTGGGCGGGTTTTGTTCAGTCATTTTCTCTTTCATTGGTGTGGTCAAAAACCGTAGTGCTACCAGTGATAAGGAGCGCCTTTTTGGGGAAGCTTCAAATATAAAAAGCAGGAGGAGAAGAAGTATATTTTATTGGATGATACTTTAGACTTATATAGATTTAGCTGTGGCGGGGATATTAGCTTGGCCAAACCCAGGGGCTGGTCATGTGCTGGATGGGTTCAAGTTGTTGGATACCTGGACAGTCATGTGATATTGATTTGTTGCTATTTCCAGTATGCCAAATGGTATATTGGAAAGGCACCAAATTGGGCAATGACTGGATGTTAGGTGTGATGGCAATAGCTGGAATACTTGTACATCCAGACCCTCAACAAAATCAAATTATTTTTATTTTTATTTGATTTTTTAAAAATGTGGGAACTCATAGACACTTTGCAAACTTCAAGTTGAACTGCATATTTCCAATGGATGAGATGAATTAACTGGAATCAGATTTCAAGTGTTCAAATCCATCAATCATTTTTATTAAGTTTACTATGTTTTTTGGGCAACCTCCAGAATTAACCCATTCTGCAGGTTGACTTATTGAATGTTGACAAATTTTCAACATTCAGTAAGTTGACATTATTTTAGAATTTGTCTGCCAGAATCAGTAATTCCCCAAACTAAGCTAATTTTTCATATCAAATTATTAAGTCAGACTTGAAAAATTAAAAAGGAACATTCATAATGTCAACATCAATTAAGTAAAGGCTTAATTTTAAGCCAAAAACCAATATAATTTGCTAGGAAAAAAGTAAGTTTCCATGTATTTTTACATTGAGGTCAACTCCACTAAGTAATATCTGTATGTCAACCCCAAAAAAGAATTCATAAAGCTCTTAATAAAATATAGATTATTCTAAAAACACTATTTTTTACATTATATACTGTTTTTTATTAAACTTATAATAAGATAAGCATTGAACAAAGACACATGGAAACTTTAATAGTATTCTTTGTATTATTAAATTATTTATTGTTATAATAAATCCATTGTATAAATATATAGCTTATTTCTGGAAGTTCATTTAAGCTGAAACACATATGTTAAAATTATAATTTATATATGTATTTATAATGTCAACTTTGTGTCAAATCAACATGTTGCCTAAATTACAACAAAGAGGTTTGGCTAAGCAAACAAAATGACATAATTTAAACAAGATTAAATAGGAAAATTACTATAAAAGAAGCCTGACTGCCTCCATGATGACACCTTCACTGGTCTTTTGCTAAAACACTGCTGCTTAACAAAAAGCACACAAATAATGATATAATAATTCAGGGCAAAGGTTCCAGGGATGTACTTTAGACTTCTTTATACAATCCTTATTGTTTAGTTCTTATAAGTTACATATGTAAATCTTTAATTTTTTAAAATTAAAAAGTAGCCAATTTTGGCCTTAAAAAACCAACTCCCAAAAATATTAACTAAGCTTTATAAGTGATTTACATAGTGTTTTTCTGGGTTTATGTTGACTGTTAATATGTCAACAGTCAAAATTAAAGCACTTTTTTATGCTGAATTTCAAGATAACAGGAGTACTGCAATGCTCCTGAAGGTGAGGTAGGAGTTGATGTGGGTACTGGCATGCCCCACCAGATGATTGGACCTAACTTTAACAGGTAGGAAAATACCTTCCCAGCCACAGCCCAGGACCCAGCCGCTGACAAGGCATAATCAATCAATCCTTTGAGTGCCAGGTATAGAACTCTCAGGAATTGACTACTCTGACCAGCAGCATCAGAAATGGGTGGGGTTGAGATGGTCAGTTTGGGTGTTGGGGGTGGTTCCATTGGGATCAAGTAGGCAGAAGGATTGTTGTATTTCCCATTGAAGATCAAATGTATATAGTGATTTCTATGCTGTCACAAATAATTTGATACAGATCCTTGGGGGCTTCTGGGTGGGTGTACCACTGAAAGTCTTCCAAGGTCCAGGGTTTGTGATCAGGGTTATGGGGGTAATCAGTAAAGTGTACAGGACCAAACAGAGCTTCAGGTGGGCAATAGTAGTCAAAGGCTTTGGTTTTGTCAACTGGTGCTTGGTTATCAATCCCTGAGGATGGGTACTGGTAATTTGGTGATTGCAGATGGAAGAGTATCAAAAATATGTAAGGAATCAGATTGATGAACCAAAGGTTCATAACAACTTTATTGGCAAGGATGACAATAAAGAATCTTTCTGGTGCTTCTGGATTATATACTAATTCACATGCAGGTGCCTCTGGGCATTCTTTTGGTGCTATCTGGGTGATAAGCTTTGGCATATAAAATTCTTCTGGTTGGTTGGTTGGCTGCTTCATCATCATTTTTGGGGTCTTCAAGAACAGTTGCTTGGCTTGCTGATGGCCTATCTTTACCTGACTGATCATTGGTTCTGGTAGGTTTGGCTGCAGGTGTCATGGTGTCTTTTCCAATTTGATTGCCATTTTTGGACTGGCTTGACAGGCATCCCTGAGGCAAAAGAACTTGATTAAAAAATGGGGTTCTCAATTGGGAACCCCAAATTACTAAATGGAAGGTGGGCTTTAACTGGAAGTTCTGGGCAGCTAAAATTAGCTTGCCCAGGCTCAGCCAAGCCCACCAAGGCTTGAGCATAGCTTTTGGGGCCCAGGACAGGCCCTGCAGCTACTGTCACAGCAGGAGTAGTTCCTGCACCTGGATATTTGCTTTTTAAAGAAAATCCAGGTGCAGGAAAGCTCCTGCTCACTGCTTCCCCTTCCTGGTGGCTGGGAGTGGGTTCAAACCCTGTCTTGGGATTTGAAGTTGTTACTTTTGTAACACTGACAGGCCAAATTAAATGTTTTTGCCTATGCTGGCTACAATAATGACAAATTTTTATTTAAACATGGTTTTTTCCTATTCTTTACTAATAAACTAGCTCTAAAATTACTTTCCATACTTCTATAAATTATTTACTTAATAATAAAAAATAAAACAAGTGATTTTTATTTAATTTTATTCATGTTTCACATGATTATTCTTATTTTATGAGCTTTACTATAATTATCATAGAGAAAATCTTCCAAGAAGCCACCAACAAATCCCAAGCCAGCTTTGAAAGTGCCCAAAGCCTCTGAAAAAGCCCAAAGTCCCTACCCAGCAAAAAACAGACAAAGCACCCTAAAAAAATAGAAGACAAATGAGAAGACACCAGACCCTGAAAGTGAAGAGCTCTCCACTGACCCCTCAACTTCTATAAGCCGGTACTAATCAGAAGGAGATGAGGTCCCAATAAACAAGCAGGGAAGAAAGAAGATACCAAAGAGTCCAGAATACCAGCCAAGCCTAGATAAACCAAGCTCAAAGAAACCAAGCCCCAAGTAATCAAGCCCATCCTAGTCTAAGAAGCACAAAAATCCAACTCCAGATAATTCTTTTCTGCTGCCTAATAAATCTACATCTACATTATTCTTATCAAGTATCAGTATATAAAATCCCGATGATTACCTGTCTGGCTACTATCAAGCATCAATTTGTCCATGGGATTCCCTCAATATTCACAACATATGTAGCATTAAAGGAGAGTTTAAGCTCCTAAAAAAGTTCCCTTAGGGTTTCCCTCTAATGTATGCCAAAGGAAGTGCAAGTATAGTCTGTTATGGCTATGTTTTCAATTGCAAAAATAAGAAGAGAGCAGGAAGAAGCAAGAATTATGTGTGTGAATATAGAAGCTGCACTGCCAGGATCAACACAGAAAGATGGGATAAAGTTACCAGTGAAAAAGGAAAACACACATACAATACTCCAATCAATCTTATTGAAAAGCTTCTAAAGTGGTACTTCTACCAAATGGCTCTAGTATCCAAGGATATCAAGGCTTCTGATATGGAAGTTAAGGCCACCAAACATCTAAGTAATGAGAACCTGAAGCTCATCCTCAACTGCAACCAGTTAGTGAAGTATATATGTGACAAACACCGTGATCTATGCCCCCATAAGAAATCTGCCATGATTCAAGGAGAGTTAGTCTTTACAGAGGAGTTAAAGATGCTCAATGGTGATGAGGTATTCCTTTTAAATGATGATGGGCCTACAGCAGAGGCAAGAATTATATGTTATGCTATACAACAGAACTTGGAGCAGTTAAGAGATTCAGAGACCTGGTTATGTGACAGTACCTTTGCTATATGCCCCCAACTTTTTACCAACTATGGGTTGTACATTACCACATTGAAGGAAAGGTGCTCCCATTTTCATACTTTCTGCTTCCCGGGCCAACATAAGAGATCTACACAAGGGCTTTTAAGATCCTTCAGGAGGGTATCAAGGCCCTGCCCAGTAATAAAAAGAGTTCCCCTGGCCAGAACACCAGAGCCAATCCAGATGATAATGAAAACAATTAAGCCACACTTGCTGAAGAACAAGAAACTCACAACAGAGCACTTGGTCTCTCAACTATAATAATGGACTATGAAACTGCCTAGTATAACAATTTTATAAATACCTTTGATAGAGAGGTCCAGGGGTGTTTTTATTATTAACAGGTTGTTAATAGGCAGCTAAAGGGTCAATATGATCTCAGAAATCTTCACTGTCTGGATACCTCAGGAAAGTGAAAATTTTTAATTCAGCAATTTATAGCACTAGCTTTTGTAAAGCCAGAGCTTACAAGGCAAGCCTTTGAACTTCTATACCAGGATACATATACAAAGAAGCATGAGGATGCCTTCTACTCTTTCATTGAATATTTCATGCCACAGTGGATGGAACAGAAGGTCACTAAGTGCAGGAGAAAGTCCAGAGCCAAAGCAAACTGGAACTGCTACCAGGAAGTTCTTAAGAATGTGATGAAAACCAATTTATCTTTGGAGGGCTGGTATAAGCATATAAAGTCCTCTTTTGGAATCAAGACCAGATATAACACCTTCTATGAGCACCTCAAAGTCCAACATAAGAAGACTGTTGCATCCATCAGAGATATTGAGAGCTGCCCATCCAATAAGAAGCAAACCACTAAAGAAAAGCAATACCAATAAAAGATCAAGGACGTTTTCAAGGTCAAATATAATATTTCAGAGCCTGGGGAATATATCAAGAAGATTGACACAGTTCTTAATAGCAACCAGGTGATAACACTCTAGCTTTTAGTTGAATTTATTGATTATTCTCTAATTTTGTTTAAATTATAATTTGTTCCTTATAATATTTTTATATAAATAGTTAGTCTAAATAACTTATTAATAATCCATGATAAACCTTTTATAAAATCATGAATTTCTATTGATAGTTTGATGCTTTAGGCTGTATTATATGGCCTATATTGGTATTTTACTAGTAAAGTATATGTTTTTTAGTTTTCAATGTAGAAAAATGTTTATATTACCGTTTCTGATGATTATATTTTCCTATAACATGCAACTTTTTATGTAGTTCTTTTTTGTATATTGGGGCTTTATTTTTGTTTTTTATAAGTGTTACAAATGTAACAAGAGAAAATTCCTAGGAAGGAATTGAACCCACACCCAGCTGCCAGGCGGGGCAAGCAGGTGGAAGGGATTTTCCTGCACCTGGATTTTCTTTGAAAAGCAAAAATCCAGGTGCAGGAACTATTCCTGCCCTGGAAACAGCTGTGGGGCCTTTTATGAGCCCCAAAAGCTATACCTAAGTACTGGGGGGCTTGGCTGGACCTGGGCAGACTAATTTTAGCTGCCCAGGGCCCCCAGTTCAAGCCCACCCTCCATTTATTAATTTGGGGTTCTCAATTGGGAACCCCTTTTTAAATCAAGTTCTTTAATCTCATGGTTGCTTGTCAGACCAGCCCACATCAATAAATAAAATTGTAATTGACCTCATAATACCTGCAACCAACCTTGTCATAGCCAATAACCAGCCAAGCAAAGATAGACCACTATCAGGCCAAACAGCTGTTCCTGAAGACCTCAAAAATATTGACAAGTCAGCCAACCAGACAACAGAAGTTGGGATGCCCAACCATGACACCCATATAGCACAGGAAGAATACACAGAGGCAACTGCATGTGAGGGACTATATAAGCCAGGAGCACCTGTGAGATTCTGTATTGTCATTTTTACCAAATAAAGTTTTTTATGGACCTTTGGTCCACCAAACTATTTCCAAACATATTTCTAATACTCTTCCATCTTCAATTGCCCAGATACCAGAACTCTACCTCTGGAGTTGAAAATCAAGCCCCATATAGAGACCTAGAAGTGTCTGATTATTACTGCCCCCCTGATGCACCATTTGGTCCTGTACATTTAAAAGAGTATCCACTCAACCCCAATCAAAAACTCTGGACTTTAAAAGAAATGCAGTGGTAGACCTGTCAATACAATCCCAAAGATCCCTACCAAATTGTGTGTGGTGGCAAAGAAATCAATATATACCTTTTGATCTTCAACAGTAAATATAACACTCCTTCTGCCTACCTGGTCCTCATGGAAGGTAACATCCAGAATTAACTCATATAGCATGGAAAATCCTTCATGTCAACAATTCCCAAAATAATTTTTGCTTTATATTTTATAGTTTTAATTAAAAACTCAAAAAATTAGAAGTTATTATTATTATCAGTATCAACTATTTAAGCCAGAAAAATATCATTGAATAAATAAAATAAGAAAAATATTTTAAGGATTGTTGCCATGAAGGATGTTTCATGCTGTATGAGTTAATTATGGAGGTTGCCCCATGGAATCAACCTTGACAACCAAACTGTCCATATCAACCCCAACTTCTGATGCCACTGGCTAGAATAGTCATTCACTGAGAGTGCTATTGTGGCACTCCTGCTCCTAGGAGGTCACCAAGGTGTGTCCTGGGTCAAAGCCAGGGACCAGCTGGGTTAGGGTTGTCATTCTCAGGGATAGTTGTTCTATGGAAAGGACAAAAGTGAATTATCTAAAAGCTCTAAAAGAGACTCACCATGTCCCCAATCATCATTGGCAATTGATAACTAGGGGAAAACATATTTCACAGCAATGTATGGGCTACCAAAGCAGCTCCACCATCTAGGGGGGCCATTTCACATGATAATTTTCAGTATAACAATATCCTGGATCTCAAGGTTATTTGTATTGCTTTACTAATTTATCAACCAAGAATTTTCTATCAGTGAACAGACTAAAGTTCTGTCTCTTCTGATCCTCTCAATCATCTTCATAATCATTATCACCAGAGAATTTTATGTCACAAGAAAGGAGTAATAGGGGTCAAGATAGTCTTTATTAACAGAAGGAAGATCTCCTTATAAAACTTCTAATTTGTCACCAGATTGGAGTCATTTTGAACAGCTACTCCTTCAGAAAGGACTGCTTAACGTTTTAGAAGACATCTGGTTACTAGAAACTAACCATACATGTAACCATTAAGATGCAGATCCAGCGCCTAATCAAGCTCCTGCTTGTGACCAAAATAATGTTGAAAGACCTCTAAAAGACCATGTAACTTTCCAGCTAGCCTTCTTCTTATAGTGTTCTTTTATCAATGTTTCTGTCTTCAGAATAGATTTTTTCAAAAGCTCAAACTATTGGTGCTCACTTTTTTCTATAATAAATTAAGCTTACACACTTACTTTCTCAAAAGCTTAAAGTATTAATTCATTGGTTATTGCTTATATTTTAAGCTTTTGGCTTCCAACCAGTCATATTTATCAGGAAATATGCAAGAACTCAACCAATGATTTTAGAGCGCAAAACTAGACCATTTCTGAAGTTCCACCACAATCCAACTAGGAAATTAGTTTCCACTGCTCAAACTGCTCAAAGCGTCAACTCTTTGTGCACCAAAGTGTTAACCAGTTCACTGTTCCAGCACCAGTCTTACCTACATCCAAACTTAATCATTTAAATAGTAGAATACTCTTTAAATTGTTCTTCTTGATTCTCTTCAGTGTTTTTCTCATATATCTACTCTAATTTTAAATTCCAAGGAAATACCCCACCAAAAACAGCTTTGTATCTGGCTCTCATTGCAAGATACCTTTATCTACCCTAGAGAATTAATAAATAAAGCTCTTAACTACAATTTTATCAGCATTTTCCCTTGATTTTACTAATAAAACCAAGGAAACACATTCCACCTTCTGCTACCTTGGCAAATCCATTTGGTAAAACATTGACTCATTTCTCCATACCACTTTGCTCTGTTTCTAGCCTCTTATGATAGACTTTACCTAGTACTGCTGCTCCTTTTGGATTCTAAAAACCTCAAATGTCACCCTATTCTGCTAGTCTCCATCAGTCAACACCTCAGACTCAGGCGATAAGTCTCCACAAGAAAATCAACTTAGACTTGACCCCCATCAGTGACCTACACTTTAAGTCATTAGCAACAGACAATACCCATGTCTTGTCACTTTTTTACTCACTCAAGTGGTTAGTTTGAGCTTTCAGTTGCAAATTAACCAACTTTAATTCCCAGAAAACTTCAAATCATCAAGTTCTGCAGCTGTTTCTCTGAACAGCCACCTCAATGATGGTTCTGGGAATATCCAATCTTGCCTAGTAACTTCAAGACCTTCTCAAAGCTACTTGGCAATCATGGGGAGAAACTTTACCCCTTCATCCTAGGTGAATTTGACCACCTACATGTCTACTCTCCTCAATTGTCACCACTTACCCACCATCTTACAGCATGTAACACAACCCAATCCATCACTATTCCTCTGCTAACACCACTGCACCTCATTTGCTCCTGCTAAACATATCAATAAACCACCTATATTTACCTGATTCAAAAGACTATTCCTTCCTTGGCCAATATTAGCCCCACCTGCAAAACTGCTCACATGTGGATCATCACAGCTATACCTGGAACTCACTGGGTTGATTGATTATGCCTTTCTAGCAACTGGACCATGGGCTGTGGCTGGTAAATCCCTCTCCTACCTGGTAAAGTTAGGTCCCATCATCTGGTGGGCCATGCCTGTACCTGCTTCTGCCCCTCCCTCACCTGAAGGGGCAGCATGGTACTCTTGGTATCCTGAAACTAAGTATGAAAAAATATTTTATACAATAGTTTTCAAACCTGTTGAGATAAACATATATTAGTCAATTTAGAACACATAGGTTCAGTCAAAAAACAAATTTCAACTGGAACCAGTTGAAGTTCAATTTACTCAATAAAGCTTCCATTTATCTAGGTCCAGAAAACAAAAATAGTCAATCATACAACAAAAATAAATTCAAATACCAAATTTCAAAAATGAGACAGCAAACACATAGAACTCAAATTCAAAACGCACACAATCCAGTCACTTCCTGAAACATTCTACATCAAATTTGATAATGAGTGTGTGGCAAATATGATAAAACAGAGAACACATGAGGTTCAGTCACAAAAGTGATGAGCTCAAACACAAAACAACTCATTTTTTGAAAATATTGATTATTTTTGGGACTCAAATTGGAAATAGTAGATTTCAGGAGTAAATCCACCAAAATCTATTCAGGGAACTACAGCATTATTTTCAATGTATGTGCTTCTAAATTTGGACATTTATTTCTGAGAGAATAACTCAAAAAGGAGCACACACTTAAATAAAATTAATTTTTCTAGAAATACTTTGCTTTTCTGTTTTTAATAGAATTTTTATTGCTTTTTATTAGTATGAGTTTCATCAGTGAAGATAACTTTGACGTCTTTAAGAAGCAGTACCAGGAGCTACTCCAATCTCAGGCTGCTGATCCAGGGGGCGCAACCACTGTGTTTTCTATCTATACCCAGTTCAATGCAAGTTATGAAGAGAACAAGCTGTACGTGTCACCAGCCCCACCCACAGGTGGCTTTTACAACGCCCAGTATGTTGATCCCCAAGAGCAGGCCCAACTTGCACCTAAGCCACAATCTGATGACTGGGCAACTGTGGTCCCCTCCATCCCTATCCAATAATTGCCCAAGAATTCAGGCTAAGTAACCCTTGTCATGTCTAATCTGGGTCCCTTATTCCCAAAGCCCCCTCAAAAACGTTGAATCACAACCAATGAGGTGATAGAGGAGATTGTGAGCCTAAAGCAGAGTGGCGTAAATTTTGCATAAATTGCCACTTGGCTTTAATTTACCAAGGCAGTGATCAAGTGTGAGTTTTGAGCCCTCTTGAAGAGAGGTGGTGAAAATCTGGCCAAGAAGCCAAAGAATTGGATTGGATCCCAGATCATGGATGCCTATCCTCTAATGCTTGACATCCTGCAGTAGGACCTGTACCTCCAATTGACTGAGGTCTGTTGCCTACTGGGATCTAGGGCATTTTCATTGCCAGCTGCACAGTACAGCTCTGGATGCATGGGCTTGTAGTCAGTGTTATGATTCTGACCAATCAGCCAGCCAATGAATTGGATGATGGCTCTGATTTGCCCTATGACCCTGTGATTGATGCCAACATCACCTGCTGTCTGTTCTCAATTTCAGATAATGTCATTTTTATATCCTACTATAAATTGTCATTACAAGCTCAGGATTATGATTCCTTGGTAAAAAAGAACACCCCAAGGGTAAAAAAAGGAATCAGATTGGATTATAATTGGTGTGTTCCTTGCAGCTTCCCCAAAAGGGACTATATTTTAACAAACCACAACCAGATACACTAATGGGCACTGGTACGGGAAATTCCTCTCTGACCTACTAGCCACCTGGAGCTTGGCCAATTCATGATTCAAAATTTTCCTGAGCCACCAAATTAAGTGCACTGAATTGGCCTCCAAGAAGATTCAAGCAGGAGGCCACAACATCTTGACTTTCCCTGCTGGGAATGCTGATCTTCACCTGGGTGATGTGTTGTTCTTCAACATTGGGGACACCATCTGTGGGCGCAACCCCACAACCTTCAGCCAGGTGGTTAGTGCAGCCAACAGCCCCATTGTGCTTTTTTCCTATCAGAGGGTCGCTGACATGTTTACAAAGATGGCCTTGAATGCTCTCAGCAGCAGCCAATCACTAAAGGACCCACAGCTGCCCCCTTGCAATTACCCGGCATACAAGCCAAATGTTGTTCTCCCTGATTCTGAATATGATGTCATGCATCATGAATTCCTCCAAGCCGCTCAAGGCACTCAATTGCCACTGGGTCCTCCAGATGCCCTAGTTGTTTCAGAAATAGTTGTATAGTATGAAGTGGTCTCCATGTAGTGGGGAATCACCACCCAAATCTACATGGAGTTGATAATTAACCACCAACAAAGCTTCAAATACTGTTTGGTAAAATTTCCAAAAGAAACACTAGGATTAAGCAAAATGATTAACCCTAACCAAAATAAACCTATATGAATTGCCTGGGAGAGAATCAAATAATCTTCAGCATAGAATTCAGGACATTGAGATAGGGCAAGTGTCTCAGCTTCAGATACAGTAGGGAAAACTCCAAGATTTGCGGGCATTGAATTAACATTAGGAGGCAACAACAACAAAGTGCCAACGGTGGGACCCCATTGTGACAGATCTGGTCTAACCAGTCAGACTTATTGTTATCTTGCACTTGACTCTTGTTATCAGTACCTTCCTGTGACAAAGCTTTGAGGAGCTTTGACTCCAGGGAGGCAATTTTGTGAGACAATGCTTTATTGTCATCTCTCCAACAAGCCATAATTTTGACACTCTTTTTCCTCTCTGTTTCTTAACGCCTCAACTTCACAATTGGCTCTGTCCCTTACTTGTTGCAAAATTTCATTGAACCCTAACAGCAAGTTCCAGGAGTCCCATGCATAAACTTGATTTCCTTGTGCCAGGTTCCTTCTCTGGCAAAATAGCCGGAGTATAGTTCTTCAAAAGCTGCTTTCACTTCTACCAAAGACTTCTCAGGTGCAATCTTAGAGACCTCCAGACTTGCCCACACCTCTTCAAGTACGTTGGTTGGAACTTCCTTTCTTGCAGCAGCGGCCTTGACACAAAGCACTTCAAATTTTGCTTTTTCAAATAGTAATAAAGAAGACATGATAATTAAAAAGAAGTTGAGGGGAAAGCGTCAAAATTGACAATATATCTCTTTATTTAAAATTAGCTGTTTTTGCTTATATACCATTTGGGGCTTATCTGGCTGAAAACCCCTCCATTTCCTGAATCAAACTATGATTCATATCACGTGGTCTATGACATTTGAGTCATCCAAACCTAGATCTTTACCTAAAAGATCATCAATATTTCTCAACCTAAGAGAACCAACCTACAATGGGAAGAAGTCACCTGACTCCATTCATCCCAATGTACCAACTCAGCATAGAGTTTCCCCAGCTCCTGGCACCAAAACCCTGTGTATTACACATCCAAAAACTCATCTATCAATGTTCCAACTGGGAGCTAGCTGATCAAACCTGAATTCCTAGGCATCCTTGCCTTTATTTAGTTATCTTTGCATTTAATGGTTTTTTTGCCTTAAAACCCATTTAAATACTTCAAAACTTAAGCCAGGTGCCACCGCGGCGCCCAGCAATTTTCCCAGGCGGCGCCTCAGCTCCTCAGCGCCTAAAAATTTCACTAGGCGGCGCCTTGGCGCTTCTCAAATCAATTAGGCAGCGCTTCTAACCTAATGAATTTGCCAAAGCGGCGCTTTTAACCCAAAATTTGGGGGTTTACTTATGGTTGACCTTAACCAATCTTCTTAACACAGTCAAGGCAATTAACCAATATAATTAAATCCTCATTAATTATATTCCCATATATCTATTAATTAATCTTCCCAGTTAATTAAATTGTTTTTGAGACAACTAGTCTCCAAGAATGATTTGGCCAATCTTGCCTTCTGTCAGGGAACCAACCCTGACTGGCCAGCTCGCTAGCGTCTGGGATCTGGCAGGTTGCGGACTGGGTGGGAAGGGCCCACCAAAGGATTGGTGCTAACTTAATGAGGTAGGACATTGACTTGCCCAACCACAACCACGGACCGGCAGCGGGAACAATAGTATCTATTACTCCCGTGAGAGGTATATATACAATTCCAAAAAGCTTGTTGGTATGGTCCAGAGGGAGTTTGGCAGCGGAGGCAGGCATTGGCTTGGGGGTGACAGGTGGCTCCATGTCTATTTGGTAGGCAGGGAGGAAGTTGTATTTATCTCTGAACAGGCCGGGTTTGGTAATGTACCAAGGGCCTTCTTGGTTGTATCTGGTTCTCTCAGTAATTCCGTCCAAGGGATCCCGGGCTAGTATGTTATTGATATAGTCTCTGTACTTGGGCTTTAGGGGATACTCCATGAAGTGGACGGGACCAAAGGGGACACCTGGCAGGCGGTACATAGCTGGCAGGTTGGCAGGTGGACTGGATGATCTTTGAGTGAACTGGCAGATTACAAGGATAAAATACGGCAAGAATTGGGGAAACCAATATCTCATAACCTTTATTTAAGAATGACAATGGGGTTTTGGTCTTGGCCTGGCAGGTATTTACCCCTCACTGCCAGGCTTCACTTCTTGGTCAGGTTTTCTGGACTTGGGCAGGTTGGCATCAGGTGTCTCAGATGGCAGTGTGGCGCTTGGCACTGGCAGTCTGTCACTGGCTGCTTTGGGGTGTGAAGTCTTCAAATCCTTCTGTTTATCAATTCAAATGTTGGGTGCCTCTTTGGGTTCAGTGCCTTCCTCAGGACTTTGGGAGAGTTTGGAATAATTCCCACGGGGAGATTTGTCTATTTCACCGGGCAAACTGCCGGTGTCAGGCGTTGGCACCTTGGGGGAATTCTTGGCATCTTGCACTGGCAGTTTGCTTGCAGAATCCTGCAGGACAGCTAAGGGTTTGGGTCCTGGCAGGCTGGTAGCAACTATGAGCCTGGTAGTCTGCAAAGGGTTTTGTCCAGGGTTTGACTCTGGTTCTGTATTTTGAGATTTAAAGAGCATCCATATTTTTCATTCCTGACACCTTCTGTTCTTTTATTTAATATAGGCACTAAGTTCTCAGGAATCTTTATCTGAAGAATTCCAGCCAAACTTATCTACATAAAACAAACAGCAAAAACAGAGCAACTTGATATCTTGGAGTATTTATTTGGCTAAATACTTAACAGTGACTGTTGTATGGTCACACCCATCTTTCAGTAATAATTCAAATGAGAATCAAATTATAGGGAGTGTAGAGCAGCAGGCCTAATACAGGATGCATGATAAAAAATAGATTAGACCAGGAGTATATTGACTTTATTTGAGTATAAATTTTAAGGGGAACACAACTACTAAGAGTTGAACAGTAAAAATTTTCCCATATATATAAAAATTTGACTAAGCAATACCACCTGGATTCTTGGCTCCTATTCCTTCTGCATTGTCAAGTGAGTACCTAGTCCAATTTGCAAATAACTTTTGTGTGATCAAATTCTGATGATCATTATGATAAATAAGGTTGTACCAAGTGACTATCAGATCATGTTGATTCATCAGCGTCAACTTGCAAGGGGAAATCAAATCCAAATGGCAATCTGGAGCGGCAGTAACCCATTTTTGATCAACTGTTTGATTTAAATCTGTCAAATAAGTTAATTTGATTAACAGCTTTCCAGTTTTTTGAGATTTTTTGATGTGGGCAAATAATTCATGGTATTATGGAATCTACTGTGACAGTAGTTCCCAGCCAACCAATACAGTTGTTTGGAACCCCCCAGCCAATCAAGTCCTCCCCTGTCAATCCAGACCATCAACTAGTTTTTCCTGCCCAATCCCACTTTGCCCAATAAAACTTGCCCCCAATAATTTTTATTTTATAATATATATTGGTTTGAATTGTATGCATTTTTATATTGTTATAATATATTTTACATTTAACTACAGCAATGATTATTTTTTATCATGCCACAAGTTAAATTTGGCTGCTTTAATATGTATTAATTCTATTGTTTCTATTACAACTTTACAGTAGTTTTAAAAGCTATGGCAACAAGCAAAAATACTTTGCATTTAAACAAAAATAACTTGGTTGTAAAAAAATAAAACTAAACAAATTTATATTAATTTATAATAGATTTATTTATCTTTAATTTTGTTTTCATCCAAGTTATTTTTGTTTAAATCTAAAGTATTTTTGCTTGTTGCTGTAGCTTTTAAAAATGCTGTAATATTTGTGAAGTGCTACAATAAAGTGAATTTAAAAACTACAAGTGCTACAAAACAGCTAATTAGAATGGGCATACATGTGTGCTGTCTTTGTTCTTGGTTCAGACCAGACACAACTCAGTTATTGCACCCAGTTTAACTTAATGAAATAAGCCTGCTGAAAATAGGACATGTCTATGTTTAAAAATTGGCACGCCAACTTGTGGTCAATCTAGCACCAGACCACTGGGTTCTCTGGTGCTATATTAACTACATATTAGTGTGCCATTTTTTAAACAAAGACATGTCCTATTTTCAGCAGGCTTATTTCATTAAGTTAAACTGGGTGCAATAACTGAGGCGTGTCTGGTCTGAGCCAAGCACAAAGACAGCACAAATTTACGTCCATTTTAATTGGCTGGCATGTAGCCCATGTAGTTTTTAAATTCACTTTATTGTAGCACTTCAAAAATATTAAAGTTATAAATGAAAAAATAGAATTCATAAAAATAATCCATTACACCACATATATCTCTGAACTGTATGATCTACATATAAAACCTGAGTGTGATTATTTTTTAATAAATTTGTACTCCACACATAATTAGCATACCAAGTTAAGAACAAGTTATACTGTACTTGGACAAAACATGTCTTTCATGATACTAAGAATGAGTTGGTATATACAAACAATATACAGAATAATTATATCAAATGAATAGTATTACTTAAAGCTAATAAAAAAATTCATAATCAAAATCAGATGTATTTATTAAATCTCTTTTAGATACAATAGAATAGATATAGTTTATTGAGATATTTTTATTGGTATAAAAGGGGTTGGGGGTAAGGACAAAGAAAATATGGGTCATTATTTTAAAGATTAATCTGCTTCCTATTAACTATGCTACTTTGCACTTTAAAGTTTTGTTTTAATTTTCTTATCAATAAATTTAAATAATTACAACAATTTTAACAAAATAAATCTTATTTAATCATTATAATATAAAAACCTATATTAAATTAAGCATTTTCTACTTACAGATAAATTAAACTGTATTAAAAGCCAGTAACAATCTTAAATCATATACCATTACTTCTTGAAAGCTGATTAGTACAAAATGACATCATTCTAAAAAGATCAACATAAAAATACAATAAAAAATGATATGATGCTTTTTGTTGGAAATTAAATTGCTGCCTAAAATCTTAGCTTTTTTGCATACTGTAAATTCAGAACATGAACATAAAAATGAGGGATTGTCAAATCCTTGGTCCAAATTTTGAATCACTTTTGCAGGCAACTCAGATGAGTGAAAAGTAAAATATTAAATAAAATTAACCATTTAATTTGACTTTTTTTAGGTTTATTTAAATTGGCAAATTTTGAATCTCTTGAGCAGATAACTCAACTAACAAAAACACAAAGCCCAACAAACAAATTCAGGATACATGAATCAGGAATGCGGGATTCTAATGTACAATTTGAGATTTCCTGTATGTCAAACAAATCATAGACATCATGTAAAACTTAAAAAATCTGAAATTGCGGGATTGTCAAATCCAAGAACCAAGTTTCAAATCATAGTTGCAAGGAATTTGAAATAAGTATAATTTATGGGTGTCTCAAAAAGGGTGTTAAAGGATCCAGAGTGGATTTGTGCTGATTCTTTTAGGAATCATAGACATTCTCAAAAATCACTCTATTCTAATTTAGGACGGCTAAAATTTAGATCCTACTATTCACAAAATTAACATACTTAACAATAAAAGTGACTAAAATATACATGTCTCTTTTTGAGTTTAAAATTTTTTAATAAAAATTTATTATGTCTTCTTTCAACAACAAGCAAGTCAACAAGCTGTTCCCTGGCCTTGACAAAATTATGCAGGGCTACACTGGGTCTCTTAATGGTGAAGCCTCTGTCTATGGCCACTCCCAACCCGCAGGCCCCTCCGCAAGCCACACCCAGGAGTCTGTTCTTTCTCCTGCATCCTCAAGCATAGCCCTGTTTGCTCATCACGCACAGGCAGCTGCTAACCCAAATCCCTTATCAGCAATGGCATCTGGAACCAGCCATTTTAGCCATGGGGTCACCCAGAGAGCCCAGGACCCCAAAACAGCCAATCAGATGGCATTGACTAGTTCACAAGATGGACATATTCCTCCCCCAGCCAATCAGCCTGCAAGACGCAGAAGAAAACTAATCACTCCGGAGATTGTTCTCAAAATGGTTGAAAAGTAAGGGAAGCTTATGTCCCTTGGGGAAATTTTGGCCACAATGGGGTTTGCAAAGTCCACTGTGGCTGCAACCCTGCAAGCCCACGCCAACTGTGGCCCTTGTGACCGTACTACAGTCACTGCTGAGCGTTTAGCCAAATAAATGCTCCAAAATATAAAGATGTTCTGTTTTTGCTGTTTATTACATATAGATAGGTTTGTTTGGAATTCTTGAGTAAAAGGTTCTTAGAAACTGGATACTTATATTTAATATAAGAACAGAATATGGATGTTTAGTTAGGTTAGGCTAACTAAAAGATTTGAGGCAAGATTGGCCTAATCAATCTTGGAGACTAGGCATCTCAAAATGGGTTAGTTAATCAGGAAGATTAATTAATAAATACAGGATATAATTAATGAGGATTTAATTATATTAAAATAGCCTTGACTTTGTCAAGAAGTTTGGTTAAGGTTAACCATGGGAACCCCCCCCCCCCCCAGAATTTGGGTTAAAAGCGCCGCGTTGGCAAATTTATTGGGTTAGAGGCGCCGCCGCACCGCCTAATGAATTTGAGATGCGCCAAGGCGCCACTATCAAGTTTTCTCAGGCACTGGGGCGCTGCCTGGGAAAATTGCTTGGCGCCACGGTGGCGCCTGGTTTGTGTTTCAAAGCAGTTTAATGGGTTTTAAAGGCAAAAAACCATTAAATGCAAAAATAACTAACTAAAGGCAAGGATGTCTAGGAATTCAGGTTTGATCAGCTGGTTTCCAGTTGGAACACTGATAGCTGAGTTTAGGATGTGCAATCCACAGGATTTTGGCGCTGGGAGCTGAGGAAGCTCCATAACAAATTGATACATTGGGTTGAATGTAGTCAGGTGACTTCTGCCCATTGTGGGTCAATTCTCATAGGTTGAGAATTGTTGGTGATCTTTCAGGTAAAGATCTATGTTGGATGACTTGAATGTCATAGGCCACGTGACGCAAATCATTGGTTGATTCAAGAACCGGAGGGGTTTTCAGCTGTGTATGCCCCAAATGGTATATAAGCAAAAACAGTTAAACATTAATAAAATATATTCATTGTTGGTTTTGACGCTTTCCCCTCACCTATTTTTCAAATGTCATGCCTTCTTTGTTAAAATTTGAGAGAGCCAAGTTTGGGGTCCTTTGTGTGGAAACTGCTGCTGTAAGAAAGGAGGTTCCTACAAGTACATTGGAAGAAGCTTGGACCAGCCTGGAGGTTACTAAGACTGTTCCTGCCAAATCTTTAGTAGAAGTAAAGGCTGCATTTGAAGAGCTGTATTCCAATTACTTTGTAAAGGAAGGGACTCCTGTTCAAGGGAGCCAAATTTATGCTTGGGATGCTTGGAACTTGTTGGTAGGATGAGATGAGATCTTGCAACAAGTAAAAGAGATGGCAAATTTTGAAATTGAGGCGTTGAGAGCACGAGAGGAAAAAAGCGTTGAAATCATGGCTTGTTGGCAGGATGACAATAAAGTGTTATCCAATAAAATTGCCTCCCTGGAGGCAAATCTCCCCAAAGCTTTGTCCCAGGAAGGTGACAGCAATAAGAGTCAAGGGAAGAATAATGGCAGGATGGACTGGTTAGGCCTGGATCCGTCACAGCCCTCCTACCAAGAAGACCCTGACTGGTGCCCATACTTCAACCAAAGGTGACACAGCCCATCCCCTTATGATGGCCATTATGGAACGTGACCTGCAGATGCCTCTGGTCCAGGTACATCTCCAGTTTGGACTCCACAGCATCTTCACCAACAAAAGAACAGTGAATTCATGGATGCACAGAATTGTGGTTACTGCTAGAATCTTGTCCAATCAAGTTCTCAGTGGCCCCATTTTGGTGGAAACTGACCTCTACAATTCAACTATTATTAATTTTATCAAAGGAAGGGCAATGAGGGCCTGTAATGACGTCATCTTCCTATCATTTGCCAAGATATTGGCCAGTATCCAAGACTTTGGAGAGAAGCGTATCCAGTCTGATGTGTACAAGCGCGGCTTAATCTTGATTGTTTTGTTGGGGTTTTATTGGCAGTTTCTCCATTGGGCGTCAATTATTACTTGGCAATATTGAGCACTGCAGATGAGTATGCCTACCAGAGGGAGCTCAAGGCCATGCTGGAGGAGTGGGACACACAAAACACTGTGCACAAAGTTGTAGTGAGTGCAGAGATGGAGCAGTGGGAATGGGCTACCCAAGAAATCAGGGCTGCGGGGCATACCTGCTGGTCCTACCCCCATCAACTATGCCAACATGCATCTTGCAGATGTATGTCTCTACAATTTTGGTTCCGCCCTCAGGTGCTTGAAGCCTGCCACCTACAACAAAATATGCACCCATATTGATAAGGGGTATGAGCTTTTCCCTTCCGTGTCTGTCTGGGACTTATTTGATCTCATCATCTTCTATGCAAGTGATAGTGATAAGTCCAGAAAGGACCCCTGTCTCCCCCCACGCCAGTCCATCCGTTTTTTCAAGCCTGCATACATGACAGAAGAAGAATTTGAGCAATTGAAGCTATCAGCTCTTGCTGCCCCTTCTCAGTCAACAAACCCTGCCTACCCAACTGTCGTAAATTATGCAGCCTGGGTGCTGATTTCTACAAATAATTAGTCTACTACTTCTTTATCTTAATACTATACCTGTTGTGGTATAGTGACAGCCTGGATAAGGACAGAAGAATATAAGAAGATAATAAGACAAAACTGGTGTTTATTTAGATAGTATCATACTTATATAGTGTGAGGCAGGGGAATTGCCACCAGAGGCACAGAGGAACAGACAGAAGGACTTCCCTAATGGAGGAGAGTGGATTGGCACAACTAAAAGTCCTGCGCAAGAGAACAACCGCTTCTGTGCAGCTTTCCTTAAGGAGGTATATATAAATAACTTTGTTGTTCTATTTATAATCCCGGAAGTAAAGCCTGTGCCTTGTGCTCATTCAAAAGGTAAACCAAACACCCGTTTTTGGGGCGTTTTAAACGTCTTTATCACTAGTAGAATCAGGATGAAATAGTGCAATTGTTCTGTTGCTTGATTCCTAGATGGACAACTTAATGTCTAATCCATTTAATCTGCAACACCAACCCCCCATCAAGCCACCTGCCTTCCAACCCTGACTCCCAAACCACCACCCATTCCCTCCCCACTATCTCTGATGCCGCCCCTCTCACAGGCGTAGATAAAGGCAACGTTCATTCCACCCATTCCCTTCCCTTCTCGTCCTTTGATTAGTAAATAAATCTTTTCTTTGTGATAAATTATTAAAATTGATATCTCTCTTTCAATTCACAATTAATAATACTTTCTTTTTACATTACTGACATTTCCCATAATTAAAATAATGTTGTACATTTTAAGAATAGCTTAAAATTATGAGCATACATATTTTTCATCATCTTTAATAAATTAAAGACAATAAACGTAAATATTGGATTAAAATATTGCAATTAGATGTCAACACTTGATATTTTGATATTATGTGCATAACTCAATGCATTATGGTTAATAAAATTCATTGTAAACTTGGCTTTTTCCATTATAATTTAATTAAATGGACTGTGTTTATATTAGGGCCATTGACACTTAGTACAAATATTGGAAATTAGTGCATTTTACAGCCTGTATATTTACCTATTGGTAATAATTCTGTAAACTTTTTAGTTGGATTTTGCGAGGTAATAAAAATGTAATGTGTCAATAGATTACTGTTTATTGTCATTAATTGGTTGATTTTCTTTGCTGTGGCAATTGTGCATTTTCTGATATTTATGCACTAGTATCCAATTGGTTGGCTTCACATCCAATCAATTGGATACTAGTGCATAAATATCAGAAAATGCACAATTGCCATAGCAAAGAAAATCAACCAATTAATGACAATAAACAGTAATTTATTGACACATTACATTTTTATTACCTCGCAAAATCCAACTAAAAAGTTTACAGAATTATTACCAATAGGTAAATATACAGGCTGTAAAATGCACTAATTTTCAATATTTGTACTAAGCGTCAATGGCCCTAATATAAACACAGTTCATTTCATTAAATTATAAAGGAAAAAGCCAAGTTTACAATGAATTTTATTAAACAAAATGTATTGAGTTATGCACATAATATCAAAATATCAAGTGTTGACGTCTAATTGCAATATTTTAATCCAATATTTATGTTTATGGTCTTTAATTTATTAATGATGATGAAAAATATGTATGCGCTGAAGATAGTACTATAAAAACCAGTTTTTTGATGGAATTCAAAATAATATGTCAACAATCTATAACTTAATCAACAAATTAGAAGCACACCTTCAAAAGGTTGTTAAGATAGAAAGAAATATCAGGGAAATAGTGACAGGGAAGCTGGGTAACAAGGGCTAGCCACTGATACAGTCAAAATAAGATGCTCTGGATAAGTTGGGGAATATTATAGATGAAAAGAATAAAGAAAAATTACTTAATCTACAGGGAACTATTTTATCAAGTCTAAAGTTCAACAACACAGCCTACAATTTGTGGGAGTTCTAGCAGGGGGCCAAAGAAAACAATAAGATCAAACTAATTGAAGGAACAGAAATTCAAAAGGAAATCAACACCAATGAAGAGGAAACCAATCAAATGGAAACAGATGAAAATGAAATACAAGCAAGAAGCAGAGGTGCTTCAAGAAATACAGAAGCTTTATCAAATGAAAACCAAGAAGAAGCACAAGTAGCAAGAAATATAAGAAAAATTAAGCCTAGAAAAAATTAATGAAGAGCATCCAACGCTCATGAAGTTTGCCAAAGTGGCGCCTGTGGCTGAGGGGGCCACAGGGGAAACAATTAGTAAGTCTTTTTATGTTTTACTTATATTTATTTTAGTCATCACCAGGAATGTGGATGAGGCCGCAGAAGTGGCAGCTTATACGCTGAGTTGGTTTTACGGGGGTTACCAGTCACTGGTGGCCCCTGTAAAACAAATAAATAAAAACCAAATAAATAAAATAGTTCAACAGAATATGAATATGTTCTTTTAATATTGAAGCTCAAAATAGGGAATATTTGCCACCCACGGGGTGCTCGCCATGGATAAGGGAAGCATATGAACTAGGATCAACTATCAAAATCAAAGAAATGAATGAAATTTGCGGGGATATCAACTGAACTGCAATGAATACTTATACAAAAGCATTCAATGATTCCCCTTCACTAACATCAAAAAATACAAAAAGAATTTAATAAAAACTGACTTTCAAATTGGAAATGAATATTTGAAATCTGAAATTTTTAATGGGGTTTTTAAGGCACTATCATATAAAGTTGGGGATGCAGTCCTTGTGAATAATTTAAACCTTTATTCATTTCATTCACTGAGGCCTTGGGGGCTGATTCAAGTCGGGCGCCCCTGGAACCCTCTTCAAGTTTAACCAAATGTCCTATATTAATAGGTTAGTACAAACATTCAAAAAAAATGTGCATGTTCTCGGAAAAGTATACCTCACAAAGGATCCACGTTGCGGTATACCTGGGAATACTGTTGCATTGCATATTAAAAACCAACGTCAAAAAGTTGGAAGATGTACCTATACAAATTGATATATGCCGTGTAGCCCTAGACCGCCAGAAAACACCACGGGGATACAGGACATTTGAGCACGTCCTCTATGATTCATTTGCATTGGCAACACTATACGGGTACTATGTGCCCCCCAAAAAACCTGCTAGTTGATTCCCTCACCCACTTGCCTTTTATCAAACAATCAGCAACCACTGGGGTACAGGGCGCCACTCCTCTAGCAATCACATCCAGGGTTGTCCACCACATACAGAAGAGTACGTGGATCCTTTACACGCACTAGCTGAAAATTTAATTTTGGTGTATAATTCCCCAGAATAATCCCATTCCCTTTGCAATTAGCATCCCCCAATAAATATTTTACCCTTGCAAATTAATTTTTTTATATTTAGTATCTAAAATTTAATATTAAAATTTTAATAATACATATTACATTATTAAAATTTTTAATATCAAATATATCATTATTGAATAAAGCACAATTTAATAAAAATAGTTAAATTTCACATATTTAAACTTTAATATTTTAATTTTTATTTTAACTTATAGTATGTAAATTATAATATTGATATATATAAATATATTAAAAGCCATTAGTTAAAGTTGCAGCCATGTCAGATATTAAAAATAAGTTAAAATTGTTTTATTTATTAGCTTGTTTAATACAGGTTTATTTATCACATAGATAAACATTGAGAATAGAATTTATCCGCACCATGTGGCACGCTCCACTTATATTCTAAACAAATGATTGTTTAGAACTTGAATTACCTTTCCCTCATAATGTGATTTTATAAACATATTTGATATGCTTGACCCGCGTCCTAAGTACTAATTAGTAAGCAATACATGAAAATCATTGGTTTCTGTGTTGTGTGGCTATAGTGGCACTGAAATAACAAGGATCAGATGATGACACACAAGGTCCAATTTGTGGCTTAAAAAAGCCAAAGTACCATCAACAATTAACAATTATTTAAATAAAATAATTCTATTTCTATCTTTTTTTAAATTTATTCATTTGTTAGCGCAACAGTTAATATAATATTCAATGCATTATAATAAAAATATATTCTTCATACCTAGTATAGTTACTTTTACTTATCTTTTCTATGTATTCTTATATGTCTATAATACAATCAAACGTCACATTATTATATATAAATAATAATTTTTGAGACCTAATAAAAACATAATTAATAAAAATAAAAAAATTAAACCCAGAGAGCCCATTTATCTGATTGGCTTGGAGGCCAGGGCTTTTGGAAGGAAGGATTCTGAGTGCTCATAGAAAGCCGCCACCACATTGGGTGGCATTGCAAATTGGCTGATCTCAAGAATGTTGAAGAGATCCTCTGTGTCCTGAGGGAGGCCTTGTTTCACCTTATTCTTGATCCAACCAAACACCTCCTCAATTGGGTTCAGAAATGGAGAATACAGCGGGAGGAAGAGAAGTCTCATTGGGCAATCAGCAAGGCGGTGGCTGGAGGAGTGGCTATTCTTGTCAATGGGGGGAACTCAGACACAACCAGATCCACTTTGTGAGCCCAACATTATCAAGCACAACAATGTTGGTTATGCCGCTATAATTTATCTGAAGGTACTCCTTGACAACTCAGAGAAAATCAAGAAGGGTCCCACTGTTATGGGAGCCTTTAATCATCTGGTATTGATCCAACCCGCGAGGACCAAGAAGCGCGACCATTGAATAGGTCTGGGAACAGATAGCTGCACAATGGGCTACGCCGTCCTTGGACCCCTTCTTGACCCACCCATGCCTAGACCTAAGCAAGGAGGAAAAAAATAATTTGTTGATATAGAAGAACTGGACATTCCCAGTCTCCTTTAGTGCCAGATATGTCTTGGCATAAATGGTTCAATCCTCGATGGTCTTCTCATTGTTTCTGTTATACGGAGAAACTCTGAGTACCTTCCATGAGAAGCCCAAATCAACCATTGTTTTATATACAAGGGTTTTAGAAACAGAAATCCCAAACTCTGTAGCAAGCATTAATTGGACAGCAAGTGTGTCCAGGTGGCAATCCTTGGCTACCCACTGCTTGATTGCATTGATATGAATGGGCTGAAGGAGTTTGGGCTGCTGCTTAGCCTTGGTGGATTCTGCAATTTGCCAGTACTACCATACTTGGTGTTGATGTCGGCAATGTATCTGGCCGTGACACCAAATTGGGACGCAATATCCTGAACCGCCATCCCCCCGTTCAAGCAGTTGAGGAGAGCTTCACACTCACTATCCCTCAACCAATGCTGGCTCTTGGCAGGTACCATGGCATCCTGGCTACCAGGCTTGACACAGGGGACGAGGACCTTTGTGTAGAAGGTGGGATCACGCTTGGTTGCGCTGGCGCTGTCAATGGTTGAATACACAATAGGCTCAGATAGCTCAACAATGGCTGCCAATGGCTTTTAGGTGGTGTCAAAAACGCAGGGGCAGGAAGTAGCAACTCTTGGATCAAGAGTGGGGGCCAGGTGACAACTGGGTACACAGTGGAGGTGTATGAAACCTCAATTTTCCCGGTGACCCTGGTGTAGGAGACTTTTGTGGCAGGCCTTGAGAGTGGCTTCTGCCTGGGATTAAGGCTACTGTCCCTGGCTTGAGATGCAAGAGGTGGTTGGCTGGCGCTGACACCTTGGGAGGCCTGTGTATTGGCATGACTCCCCTTGAGTTGGGTTCTGGGTCTGTTCTTGGACCCTCTGGGACACCCTTGTGGACGGGCTGCCCCACAGGCTGGTACAGGAGCGGGTTGGGAATGCAATTGACAGTCCATAAAAATAAAATAAAAATATATATTTTAGATTAAATATGTATTCATTTGGATTTATTGGTTTGGTTGTGGGTAGTTGTTTTCTCTTGATTTAGCCTTTAATAGTAATAGAATTTATATATCTGTGATTTGAAGTGTATAATATTGTATACTTTCCAAGATTGGATAATTTTAAAGATCAATCACTTTTTATGTCTAAACATGGTTATTTATATTGAATTTTTAGTTTGATTTTAGTTGTGGTGGAGCTTCTTGATTTGGGTTGGTGTTTCCTAGTGTGCTAAGTGTACATTAAATTTGGATTCCAGCTCCCGCAATTAATATCTGAGTTTACTAGTGGCATTCAAAAGTGATTTGAAATTCAGCTCTTGGATTTGACAATCCTGCAATTTCAAAAAACATAGTAAACTTAATGAAAATGGATAATGGATTTGAACACTTCAAATCTGATTCCAGTTAATTTATTTTGTCCATTGGAAATATGCAGTTTGACTTGAACTTTGCAAAGTGTCTATGAGTTCCCACATTTTCAAATATTCAAATAAATACTCAAAAAAATCAATTTAATTAAAAAAGGCTATCCTGCAAAAGTGATTCAAATTTTGGACCAAGGATTTGACAATCCCACATTTTTACACTCAGGTTCTGAATTTACAGTATTTAATAAATAAATATTAAATAATTTTATAGAGCAATTTATAAAAAATCTAGTACAGTAGTTTTAAAAGCTATGGTGACAACCAAAAATACCTCAGATTTAAACCAAATGATTTCAGATTTAAACAAAATCCAACTCTCAGGTTAAAATATACACTCTGTTAACAGGGTTTATTGGTGTTAATGGGCAAAATGAGTCAACACAGCAACAAAGGGCTCACACACAAAGCAAAACCATTCAAAATACAATCCAAAATACATTGATTCACAAAAAAATGGTGTGAGTTGACTTTTGGTGTACATATGTTTACTATGTGAATTGGTGACAAAATACACCCAAGCAAGTTATGTCAAAACGCAAACCAAAAACAAAACACAATAGCAACTCACTACGTAAACAAAATCACTCACGCAATGTGTGCAATGGATTGTAATCATGAATGATACCAAGGTATCTAAAATAAGACACAAGATCTGAAACATAAATTTTAAAAATATTGTGTTGGGTGTTTGAATTTGGCAGTAAAATCTAGGAAAATGGATGGATTTTTTTTGAGTATTCTAAAATGGGCGTTGTAAAACCAAAAACAACTAATTAAGAAATGAAAAATCTATAATTGGGATATTGGGTGGGAAAAACTCTAATTAAATATTCATATTGAGATAAAAGCAAAAAATAAAATTAGGGAGTAACTTAATTGAAATTTATTTAATATTTTATTAAATTTTAAAATGGAAGGAACACAGCAACAGAGTACCATTGCACCCATTGTGCACCGCGGTTGAAGTTGCCCCCATGGGTCAAAGAACAGAGTTAGTGCAACACAAATGCCTACTTGGGAAGGAGACAGGAGAGGAGAGTTTGATAGTGACGCTGCACTGACACAGCTGTTTTGAGGAGCACAAGCTGCTAGGGTGCAGAGCATAAACCCTTGGGTCCCCAAGCTGATCCAGAAGCCAACCAAGGTCACCACTACAAAGAAAGTTAAAAACAAGGAGGTAGAACTTACTTTGTATGTGTTTGACATTGTGTACCAGCAAGAGTTGGTCCCGTCAGCCATGCTGGAGAAGGTGAAGCCTGTACTTGATACTAGCTATAAGCCCTATGTCAGTGATGGCAACTAGGAGGATGACAAGGAGCCTAAGTTCTATCAAACCAATGAGGGGCAGCTGGTGGTAAAAAAGGTTGCAGCCTTCTATACCAAGGTACCTATGCCCTGTATTGTGCCCAATACCAACAAGTCAATCCCCACTGCTAAAAAGCCCGCCCAGAAGTGCATCCCTGACATCAAACACATCATCCTGCTTAAGCTAATGCAGGAATTGGGTGATTACAAGGCGGCCACGGCCCTTGTTGGAGTGGATCACAAGTACGCCAGCAAGACCTTCCAAAAATTCATCAATACTGGTCGTGTTCCTTGCCGCGGAGAAATCCTTGCGTGTTTCCACTATGCTCACCAAGAAACAAATGGGCAATCCGCCAGTGGATCACCCAGGACTGCCATCTTAAACTGAAAAATATACAGGCCATGGTTAAATCTACTTTTGGGATTGAGGCCTTGATTTCCTTTTACTACCATCTGGTGAAGGGAATGCAATTTTCTTGTAAAAAGCTCGGGGTATCCCCCTACAACAGAAACAGCCCAGCCAACATTGATGTCCAGAAAAACTACGCAGAGGCGTACACTGCTCTCAAAGCCAAGGGGACGGTCAAATTTTATTATATTGACAAATTGGCATTTGCCTTGTCAATGTGTAATGGGTATGGTTATGTCCCCAAAGGCTCCAATGACAGGATGGCTTGGCATGCTGCAGTCCGCGCCACAGCCTACTCAATGGTGGCTCCTCTTGGTCCAAAAGGGGTTGAGCTCTACCAAATGATATTGGGTTTGCATAACAGCAGGAGCTTTCTATCATTTCTCTGATTGGTCCAGGAGCACCTGAGGCGCACAAGCCCTGGCTTTACCAATGTCATTGTGTCGGACAATGTTGGTCTCCACAAAGTGGCTGATATTCTTGAGGAACTCCCAATGATTGACACTAGCATTGCTGTGGGCCCCCAGCAATTGGCCACAGAAAATTTACACCTTCTCTTCCTCCCAGCCTATTTGCCCTTCCTAAATCCCATTGAGGAAGTCTTTGGGTGGCTCAAGTAAGTTGTCAAGCAAGGAACCCCAACTGGGACCAAGGACCTCTTTAATTTGCTGCAGGCCGGGATCCACACCCTCCCAGCTGAAACTGTGGCAAAATTCTATGGCCACGCTGATTTGTTCATCCCTGTGTGCCTAGCCAAACAGCTAATCAATTAAAAGCTTAGTGTGTCCAATTTTTTATATTCTCTTATTTACTATTTAAGATTTATCAATTATCATTTTATATTTAGATGTTTTCACGCCCTCAATCACATTCAGAAGATCCATCAATAGATGTAAGTAATTTATTTATTTTATTATATATTATTTTATTATGCCATCTGAGGTAATCCCAAATGCTTAATACTGAATTATGCAAAAAAATTTAAATCACTTTGGTCAAATAAATATAAAAATAGTTTTGAAAAAATTAAACGTAAAATGTACAAGTTAGAATTTATTTTATTAATGTATAATTTTATGCTTTTATGAAAACTGTTTCTGCAATATATTTTGCAAAACTGGTTTGCTGAAATAAAAATTATAATAATTTATTATAATAAAAATACTATAAATTGTAATAAAATTTATTGGAATCATATTTTTATTGTGTGCGCCTGTAGTGGGTTCTTTGGTATGTACCCACCCCGCAATGGAGGTGGTGCACAACTTCCACTGCCACACCGTATAAGGTGGATACACCCTTATTAAAAAACTTCTTCCTGCTGGTGAAGGGGAGTAGGGTAAGGTGCAAACTGAGAAGCAGCTTTTTGGGCGGGGCTGCAAACCCATAAATCCCTGCCAGGACCAGGGCGTCTTGGATTACATGGTCCACCAAGTTGTATCCAGGGGGGACCTTCTTCCCGTTGAGTGCAAGCCGGGCCTTGTCAATTCCCAGAAGGACCCCGTCCAGGTCCTCTACAGACGTGCCCATCCCAAAGTAGAATAGGAACCCCAGGTAAACAACCAGATGAAGTCTTTGCCCAGCAAAGGCTTCTGTGAACTCACACAGTTTATTGTAGACCGCGCTGATCTTCTTGTTGTGCCTGGTCTTTGCAAAAATCAGCTCCATTGCCAGAGGGACCCCCATCTTGTTGGCACTCCAGGCCAACCCAAAGTCAGCAAGGAGGATTTTTGTCTTCTTGACAGCTGTTGCGTCTGCAACAGCCAATTTGCCCACTGCACGCCCAAAGTTCTCCAATAGGTAAGAAATTGTGTGCTCCAAGGGGTAGCAGAAGCAAGCAGCCGCATGGGCCTGGCCCATCTCTGGTATATTCTTGAATGGGAGCGTTGCCAGGACGTCCCAAACAAGCTAAATGGAGTTTACACAGTAAAATCCACTGAGGGATACTGAGTCCAGGCGGACCAGTTGGGCATCCTTGTAGGCAGTAACTGCCCACTTGGATGCCCCCTTGGCATGTGTAAGTTCTGCCAACGCCTCCCGCAACATCAGAAAGGACATGTGGATACAGTCCTTCAGCTCCTGCACAACAGGGGGGACAGATAAAATTGCTTTGCCACATGAGTGGCATAATTTTCATAAAAGGTGGCCAGGACAAAGGGGACCAGGACTTGGCAGAGTTTGCTGTCTACATTTTCTAAGAAAAAAGGTAAGTTTTTTGAAAATTTATTAATTTTGTTTTTTAGGCTACCTTCTTGTGTTTCTTCCTTGCCTGCAGCCTTGGCCAGCTTGGCCATTCTTGGCGCAATCAATTGCGCAGGCAATTTGGTATCCTCTGCCCTGGCAGGCTTGGCGGGTTTGAGATATTCATACATCTCCGGGTCATCAACCCAGACGTACGGCACAGAAAGATTGTATGCCTTAAATTGCAGGCCCTCAACCACAGTTTTTTGAATATTTAGTAAGCGCTCAATTGTCTTCTCTGGGGTGCCTGGTATTTTGGTCATAAGGGCCTTTGCAGACACCTTGTCTATTTTGTCCCCTTCAAGGATGGCAGACTTCACTTTGGCTTTGACCTTGCGGCCAATGTCCTTTATTTTGGCAATTGCCAAGTTGAGATCCTTCAGAAGCTTCTTCAATTCTCTCATTGATTTTTTACTAAATTTTCCATATGTTTTTATAGCTTTTTGCCCCAATAAATACTGTATTATTTTGATACTGTTGCCTCTTTGTTTATTCCTTTTTTTTCCCATCTACTACATTATCCCATCTTTTTACCCATTTTGTATATGTTTACGCTCATCTCAATATGTGTTGTTTGCTTTGTGTTGGCATTGTTTCCTTGATTACCATATTATTTTTAGCGCTTGACATAGCCCCTTGTGAAAATATTAACAACAATTTGGTGATCAGCTAAATTTGAATTAGAAAATTATAGTGTTAACTGTTTTTAGATAAAGTTGTTACTGATCCAAATTCAAAACCTTAATGATAAACTTTAAGCCAAGCAGGAGCCAAGTGATAAAGTGATTGTTGTGACAAAAAGGGTCATTCAATAATTCTTTGGTGCATGTGCGCTAATTAATATGATTGGCTGGATGTTTTGCCATTGCCGCTGTGGCAAGTTGTTGATGGACTAGTGCCCAATCAGCTACTGGGTTAACACTAGTCCATCAACAACTTGCCACAGCGGCAATGGCGTACAATGGCAAAACATCCAGCCAATCATATTAATTAGCGCACATGCACCAAAGAATTATTGAATGACCCTTTATGTCACAACAATCACTTTATCACTTGGCTCCTGCTTGGCTTAAAGTTTATCATTAAGGTTTTGAATTTGGATCAGTAACAACTTTATCTAAAAACAGTTAACACTATAATTTTCTAATTCAAATTCAGCTGATAACCAAATTGTTGTTAATATTTTCACAAGGGGCTATGTTTAAGTGCTAAAAATAACCGTGCTCTGGATCTAGATACACAACATAGTAAATATATGATTTTATAGAAATAAGCTGAACATAAAGAATAAAACCAACTATAAACAAAGAGAACATGAACAATTGAAATTCAAAATACTGATAATATAAATAGAATATGTTTGGTGGCAGGGGGTTTATTGAGGCGGGGGGAGTGATGCCTAGGAGGCAGAATAATGCAGGAAGGAAGACGTAGAGGCAGTGCTGGTCTGGGGGGTCTGGGAATGGGTGGGTTAGGCTTGCGGGTTAGGGGTGTTGGTGGCGGGGGTGGAGGCAGAAGGATTTTGCGTGATGGCTGCCATATAACGCTTGTTGTATTCCTCATTGGTCATTGGCTGGATGGGCTGGTAAGTGAGAGTGGCCTGAGGTGGAAGGCACTTATCCTTACGTGATTGGCTGCCCATGTTCACATGGAAAACCATTTGCGGGAACATGTCAGCCAGCATTTGGTGACCAAAGAGAAAATTGTGGTCAAGGACCCTAAGATAGAGGTTGTTGAAAGCCTGAGGGCGGCGCTCCCGTAATGTGGATCCCATGTTGAAGAAGACAACATCAGCCAGATGGACGTCTGCATGACCAGTGGGGTATACTGAGGCCTAGTGCCTACGTCCCTGGATGGCCTCAAGGGCGGTGGAGCTTCCCTCCATCTGGTGGCTCAAGAAAACCCAGTATTTGGAATTTGAGCCATCCCAGGAGTCAAGAAATCCACCAAGGATGTGGCCGTATGAGTACCCATTGATGAAATCAGGGTTTGTTAAATAGTAGACAAAACCCTTGGCTGAAACAGCCAGAAATACACCAATGAATGTCCCCTTCTTGACCTTCTTCCTTCTATTCTTGGCAGCAGCTTTTCCTTGCTATCCAAAATCATCAAAAGCTATTGATAGCTTGTAATAGGAGATGAACATGAAATCATCAGTTAGACTAGTCAGGCATCAGACCAGGGTTGATTTGATGGCAGTGTCATATGGGGAATCCTCAGTGCCATCCCATTGGTCACCGGCAAAATTGGTAAGAACCTGTATGAAAGCCACCTTCTCATATATCCAGAGCAGCACCATGCGCTTGGAGACCCATATGTTATGGTGCGCAAGCTGCTTCCAGACCTAGGTCAAGGGAAGATTGGGATCCCACTGGAGGAGGTCAAGCATGATTGGGTATTCCTCAGATATTTGTGACTTGGGGGCCTTCTTGGACTTCTTGGCTGTCCCAATCAGATTCCCCCTGTTCATCAGGTTGTTGAATTCCCGCATGACAGTAGCTTGGGTAAATTGCAACTGGGTGGCAATCTGCTCCCAGGACAGACCCTGTAGATTTAGTGCCACAATTTCCTGAAGAATTTGGGCAGTGATGATTTGTTGCTTGGGGCGCTGGGCCGGGGGAGCAGAAGCCTGATTGGCTGTAGGGGGGCAGGTTGGCTGGTGGCAGGAAGTTTTTCCAAATCAAGGTTGCCATCCTGAATGGTTGGTTGGTGGGCAGCTTGTGCAGGGGTGGTTACGGGAGCAGGGGCAGAGCTAGACACTAAAAGACTCTCAAACAAGTCAAAGTCATAGGGGTCGGTGGTCAGATACAGGTCAGCTTCCTTGTTATCCACCTCAAAGGCTTGGGTGTAAACAGGTGCCTCCACGTTCTGAGCCTTGCCTCCATTGAAGCTGGCTTGGCTGCTGGCGCCGTCAAAGATATTGCTTGTAAAAATCATTGTAAAAAACCTAGGATAAAATCAATAAAAGTAGAAATTTTAAAATTTAACAATTTATCTTTATTGTAATCCTGAGTCCATATTTGGAAGGTTCTTAAAACCATTCCATACAAATCAGGAGCCATGAAAATGGATAAAAGACCTCTGTTCTTAAATTGGATAGCTGTTGATTGGCTGTTAAACTGTTATTTTTCTATTTTAGGCTGCTCATACTACACATCTTGTGTGGGTTCATTTTGTTTTGTGCTTGTGTAATCTTGCTTCTAAATTGCTCAAGTTTTGTTTCGTTTTAGTTCTTCTGTTGGTGCCTCATATGAATCCTGATTGGATTATAATATACTCCGGAACAGCATCCATCCATTTCACTTGTTGTGTCAGTTCATTTTGCTTGTGGTTTGAACTACACCGCTTGATGTTTGATATAATTTTGTATAATGGGCTAGTGAAATTTTGTTTTTTGTTTGAAAGTCCATTTATTAACTGAAATTTTATAAATTAATTGAATCCTGAATCTTGCGCAACGTGGATTTTGTTTAAATCTGAAATCATTTTGAATAAATCTGAGGTATTTTTGGTTGTTGCCATAGCTTTTAAAACTACTGTAAAAAGTTAAAAAACTAAAACTGTCATAACTGTGCTGTTTTAGCAGAGTTACATGGGGAAAAATATTTTAGAAACTAGATAATAATCTTTATTGGAGAGATAGTGATTATATAGTTCATGTGAATCAAGGATATTAGGAACAAGATTGATGATCACACAGCTGGATGGAAGAAGGGGGTGGCTTGATCCTGATAATGAGTCAAGCGCCAAATCAAGGTATCCACCGTGAAGGATCATCATCTGTTCATGTTGTTAGATTTGGTAATTTGAGTTCACTTCCTAGTCTGGCTTTGGGTGACCAGATAATTGGATTGCAGGTCACAAACCTGCTTGGTTGGGACCTTGCTAGCGGGTAGAGCCTGCGGTTTTGACACCCCCCCAGCTGAAGGTTGGCCTCCTCTGGGGCAGGTTGTCAGGAGCCCAGGCGCTGTATTGAATCAATTGTTTGGTTGGTGGCAAGTAGGGTGGTTTCTCGTTGTTTCTGTCTTTCTTTGCAGATTGTAGGCAATTTTGGTGTAAGGTCTTGTCTTGTTTGCGTTTTCCAAGCCCTTGCACAAGGTAAGTGTTATTGTTGTTTACCTTTAGAATGATTGCAGGCCCCACTTTCTTGGGTTGTAGTTTGCTCTTGTCAACGTTCATGACCCAAACTTTGTCCCCAACTTTGTGTCTATTGCGGATGGGAACAAATGTCTTTTATAGGTGTTCCTTTTCTTTGGCTGTTTGCTTGCTGTTGGCCTCTACTACTTGAGGATCCAAGCAAGGGGGGACTTGAATTGGAATTTCCAACTTGGGTCCTGTCAATGCTTGAATGGTATTTGGCTGTGTGCCGTATACCAGTTCAAATTGACTTTTTCCGGCAGATCTTTTCACTTGGGTTTGGCACACAAGTAATGCAGTTGGTAGCTGCTTATACCAGTCTTCAGGTCTCCCAGCAGTGAGTTTGGCTAGGGCTTGCACGAGGCTACCATTAAGCCGCTCTACGCGTCCATTGGCCTGTGGGTGGTATGGTGTTGTGACAGTGTGTTTGACCCCATTCTTGGTGAGGTACACATTGGTGGCTTTGGAGGTCAATTCCTTGCCTCCATTGGTTATCAGGAGTTCTGGCTTTCCAAACCTGATGATTATTTCCTTGCCAATAAATTGTCAGACGTTGTTGCCAGTGTGTGCCTTCACCGCTTGGGCTACTGGCCACCTTGTAGCAAAGTCAATGGCTGTGATGATTTATTTTTTGTTGTTGTGCTTTCCTGGCATGGGGACTACAATTTCAAGAGCCCATACTTTGAACGGTAGTTGGGTCCAAATGGGGAGTACAGACTTAGGTGGGGTTTTGCTTTTAGCAAACTTTTTTCAAACCTCACACCTTTCTAGCACTACCTGGACATTGCGGTATAGAGTTGGCCACCAGGCTTTATGCTTTAGGAACTTGTATAGATTTTGGCTCTTAGTATGTCCAAGATCTCTGTGGTAGCAAAGAATGGTGTCAACTTGCTGATGTGTGGGAATGTAGGGAATGGTTGTGCCATCTGTCATTTTTCTGTGATGAGTCCCGTATACGTCAGCAAAGAGATGTTCATTCTTGATGACCGTTTCTTTGGTGATGTTGGTTGTGCCTGCAGGGAATCCTTTGTCTTTTGTACGTAGCAGTAAGAGAGGCCAGTCTGGGTTGAGCCCATTCTCTCCCCTTGAAGAGCGGACATACAGACAGGACAGGGCGTCTGCCATGGCAAGCTTGGCCCTGGGCTTATATTGGATGAGCATGATAAACCTTTCTAATTTTTCCATCCACTGCGCTTGGCGGCGTGACAGGTGTGCTTGCGTCTCGAAATAGATGAGCAACTTGTGATTGGTTAGCGCTGTGAATTCTTCCTGCTGTTCTAGGTAACAGCGCCATTTGACTAGGCAGTGTACAATGGCCAGCAGTTCTTTGTTGTGGATAGGGTATCAGCACTGGCCATCTGTCAGTTTACGCAATTTGTAGGCTACGGGCAGGAAGTCATCATCACTATTCTTAATTTGTAGTACTCCTCCAATGGATGCATCTGAGATGTTGGTTTCCATCTGGTATTCTCCGTCTTGTTTGGGGTATTGTAAGATAGGAGCTGTTGTGAGCTTTTCTTTGAGGCGTCTAAAATAGAGATCACATTGGGGGGTCCATACAAACTTAGCCTTGGCGCCTGTTATGGTGGACAAGGGGGTGGTCAAGACGCCACAGTTGGGTATGAAGCGTTGTACATAGGCCACTATTCCCAAGAAGGTGTGTAGTTCTGACTTGTCCTTGGGAGGTGGCATCTTGCAGATGGCTTGTATCTTTTGACTGTTGGGTTTGATGCCGTCTTTTGAGACTATGTGTCCCAGGAAGGGTAGTTGCTCCCGGAAGAACTGGCATTTGGAGGGTTTGGACAACAGTTTGTGTTATGACAAGGTTGAAAAGACTTCCTCCAGGTCTTTGTGGTGCTGTTCCACCAAGGGGCTGTAGACAATAATATTGTCCAGGTACACTAGGGCATGTTTGCCTATGTGTGGCGCAAACACTTTGTTCATGAAGGTTACAAAAGTGGGCGGGGCATTGGTCATGTCAAAGTTGAGTACCACGTATTTGTAGGAACTGTACTTAGTGTGGAAGGTTGTCTTGGGGATGTCTTCCTCCTTGATACAAATCTAATTGTAGCCTGCAGTTGGATCAATCTTGGAGAAGACAGTGGCTCCTCCCAAGGCGTTGAAAAGGTTGTCAATCAGTGGCAGTGGGTAACAATTATTAATGGTGACTTTTTTTAAGGTGCGGTAGTCTGTGACCAGGCGTAAGGTACCGTCCTTTTTAGCCACAAAGAATATGGCGGCCCCAAAGAGAGACTGTGAGGGGCGGATAAGTCCTTTTTCTAGTGCCTCCTTGAGATAGGCGCACAGGGTGTTGTCCTTGTTTGGGGTCAGCCTGTAAATAGGATGTGCTTTGGGAACAGCCCCTTTGAGTTGAATGGAGTGTTGAATGTTTTTCTCAGGGGGTAGCCCAGGTAACACCTCCTTAAAGATTTCTGGGTGATGGGCCATAATTTGCAATCTTGCGGCGTGGAGGTGTCCTGGTGGTCCTTGAAGTGTATGATTTCATACTGGCAGGAGTCCCAGTCAATTGCCTTCAGGTTTTCCTTCTTTGCCAAGGTCTCTGTGATGTGTACAAAGACATGGTCTTGTAGGAGTTGGTCTACAGAGTCCGGGTAGAGTTGGTGGTTGACACTTTCACGCTTGATGGTCTACACTGAGGTTGCCCAGTCCATGTGAGAGTTGTTTTTCCGTAACCATTACATCCCCAGTACAATGTCAAACTTAGGGAAGTCAATGACGGGACCTTGGATGGTGAAGTGGAGGTTCTCAAGCATGATGGAGAAGGGGGCAGTTTCCTTTGTCACAACAATGTGGTGTTTATCAGCCAGGACCACGTTTTTAATCTGCAAAGGATTAGTGGCCAGCTTGAATTTATCCACAAAGCTGCTGTTGACTAAGGTTTGATCTGCGCCCAAGTCCAGGAGAGCTGAGCCTGTGTAACTGAAAAACAGAAAGGGTAATACATCAATTTATTGGGATGTCTGGCAATGGTGTATAGTACCAGGTCCTCTGAGGGTACTTGGATTATTGGGCATTGGTCCACGTCCTTGGGTTGGTACTCAAAATTGGGCAATTTAGGAGTTGTGTGGGAAGAGCTTGGCTTGCTTAGTGCTCTCCATGGGCTTTTCCCTCATCTTGGTTGCTTTGGGTGGTGGTAACACGGAAATGAGTGCAATTTGACTGGCCATTATTTCCATGCCCATTTGAACCCTTGGGTTTGTGGTTGGTGTTGCTTCTGTTGCCTCCAGGAGGTGGTTGAGTAGAGCGCCTGCTTGGATGGGAGTCCTTGGGCCTTTCTTGTTTCCCATTTTGTGTCTTGTGTAGAGTGTTGGATGTTTGTTCTTCTTTTTACGCTTCACAGTACAGGCTTTGCAGGTTGGTTACCTGGTCCAGGTTCATATGTCTCATCACGTGTGACTTGAGGGCGTTGTAGTACATGAGGTGTGTAGCTGGGGTGTCAAAGGCCATGTCAGATGGGGCACAGAGACAGAGTTCCTTGTAGGCGCGGGTGAGTTCTTTGACAGTGCCTGTCTGGGTCAGGTTCTTTACTTGGCGTATGATCATAAGCGCTGTATCCTTAAGCACAAACCTTGCCAGGAAGTCCTGCTTAAAGGTATCCCAGTTCTTGTCAGTGTGCTCCTTGTGTCACTTGTCACACCAGGTGCTAGCGTCATGGGTCAGGCAAATGGAAATCTCCGCAATCCAGAATTGCTGTGGGCATTCCATTTGAGCCAGCTTGCTCTGGGCAGACTGGATCCATGCGGCGGTGTTGTTGTTGTTAGCCCTGGCAAAAGGCTCCAAGGCGGCGCTGCAAAGCCTTTGTGCTACATAGGCGGGTATGGTAGTTTTGTCAGGTGGTTGCGGCATCAAGGAGAGTTCCTGAAAGAACCCTTGCACAGACATGGCATTGAAGGTGGGTAACAAGATCACCGTGTTTTGGTAGAGGATAAAACCATCAGGTATCTTGGTGCCAGGAGTAACAGAGTCCAGTTGGGTGGGAGGCCAGGCATGATTCTGTCGAGGATTTGTTGGCTGCGGCGTGTGCGGGCAACAGGCGGAATTTTTCAAGACAAGGTAGGATGGAGAGCCTACCTGTGCTACCAATGTTGTAACTGTGCTGTTTTAGCAGAGTTACAAGGGGAAAAATATTTTAGAAACTAGATAATAATTTTTATTGGAGAGATAGTGATTATATAGTTCATGTGAATCAAGGATAGTAGGAACAAGATTGGTGATCACGCGGCTGGATGGAAGAAGGGGGTGGCTTGATCTTGATAATGAGTCAAGCGCCAAATTGAGTTATCCACCGTGAAGGATCATCATCTGTTCATGTTGTTAGATTTGGTAATTTGAGTTGACTTCCTAGTCTGCCTTTGGGTGACCAGATAATTGGATTGCGGGTCACAAACCCACTTGGTTGGAACCTTGCTGGCAGGTCAAGCCTGCGGTTTTGACAAAACTAAAATTAAAACCAAACTTTTATTGAAATTTCAGTGATTTTATTTAGCATAAGTAATTTATTCTTAAGTTAAATTTAATAAATAATATATAGTAAGAACTTATAAGAGATTAAAAGTTTTTCTTTTTAAATTCTTAAGTATTTAATATCAATAAAATAACTTAATACAACTATTTAATAAAATTATATTTTTATACTGTATGCTAGAGATAATATATATAAAAAATTCAAACATAAAAAAGAATGTATAAAAATCTTGCCTTATTAAATTAAATTTAATAAAGGTTAAAATTTATTTAAACTAAATTGAGAACTACCTTTTCATTGTATCTATAAAAATATGAGATACAACTTTAATTATACAAGCAAATATTTATATGAGATTAAAAATAATATTTTTATTTTGATAGATTTAAGATATATCTAGTTCAATTTTTAAGAACTGTTAAAAGTTATAATAAACTTAAGTTTATTTAAAAAAGGTTTTTGAGTTGGTTACTAAAAGTAAGCTAAATAATGATTTATACTTTAAATTTAGTTTACTGATTAAAATATCATACTTTGAGAGTTAATTAGCATATTTTATTTCAAATAATAATTTTATAAGCTTACATTCAAAGCCACTTCAAGATAATAAATTAGTATTGAAATATAAAGTTGCAGCACAATTCTGAAAGCTGAGATTAAGTGCTTTCTAATGATACTAATTTGAGCAAGATTGAAGTACTATTTGCCGAGATATCAACAGTTAACCAGAATATAAAAAGAGGGAAATAAACAATGATATCAGACTTCAGGGGTGATATTGATAAATTAAGGAGATCAGTTGGGGGTCAGTTGGGGATTTATGCCTGTAGTGCAAAAGCTCAGCTAACATAGTATTTAAACAGCTCAACTTTACAGAAATTTACTTTACAATCCACACCTTTACTCCTCTCTGATAACTGCACATCTATTTCCAAGCAAGAACTGCCTGAACCAAGCCAAGGAACCCAACCACTATTATTATGGAACCTATCAAGTTTGCACCTCAGATGTCACTTTTCTTCTCACTGGGGGCTTCTACTAAGAGAGAAAGAATCTCTATGCTTAAACAAGCATTCCTTTTTACTGCTGGTAATGATCTTAACAGCTTTGTTGAGCACTTCTTATTAAAAACAGAGTTTGGAAAAAGTACCTTCTTACCTGTCATACAAATTTCTAAGACAGATGATTTCCTTAAAAACCTAAAGGAATTGATGTCAGAATCTCCTGCCAAGCACCTTTCTTCCCTAAGAGCATTGGTTACATCAAGCTACAGTTTGAAGGAGCTTTGGGATCATGGATTTAAAATGACAAAAATGAGTATTCATATTCTAAAAAAATAAAAAATGCTAAAAAAGTATCATTAAATTAAAAAATAAAAAAGGAAAAAATGATTCAGTAAAGAAAGAAAACATAAAAAATATTTTAAAACATATATTAAAAAATTCATTTCCAACCAGCCAATTCACTAAAAAAATCCCCTGGATTGATTTATGAATAATCACAAAAAGAATTGATTGAATACTCAACTAAAATAAAATACTCATTATTGAAAACAAAAATAGCATTTTATGAAGATATGAAAATAAAAAACAACATTTCTATTTCACTTTCCACTTTATATAAGCTTTTTCCTAATAATATAATTAAAAGCAAAAAGCAAACTGATATGTGTAACATTTACAACTTAAAAAGTCATTAGAAATGAAGAAAAAAGATTTGATTATAAAGAAGTTGCCATTGCCTAAATATATTAAAGAAAATTTAGAATCTATTGACCTACATGAAAAGTTTTATAAGCATCAAAATAAAGAATATATTAGTGATATAAATAATCTTGATAATAATTCATGTGTTATAGTAATAGACTATAAAGAAAACTTTAAAATAGGTGGGGGTCCTATAGAGACAAATAATTGTTTTTATGAGAAAATACCTATTTCTTTATTAGGATTTGCAATTGCTTTTAAAGAAAATGATAAAATTAAATATGAGTATCATGACTTTTTATCTGAAATTTTATCTCATGACTCTTTGTTTTCAGGTCAGTGTTTGATAAGTCTGCTTAAAAATAATAAATTTAAGAATATTAAAAATATTAAAGTTTAGACTGATAATGGTAATCATTTCAGATCTTATGAATTCTTATATTATTTTTTTAAAGAGGTACCTAAAATTATAAAAGGAACAATTAAGTTTAATAGATTTGTTGAGTGTCATGGCAAAAGTATTGTTGATGGTCATTTTGGTGTATTATCTAAAATATTTAAACAAAAGGAAAATGAGATTTATATAAAGAATATAAATGATCTCAAAATGTTTTTTGAGAGAGAGGAAGAAAGAAAGGGTTTATATGAGTCACTTGTAAATAATTCAGATGTTTCCCAAAAAACCTTTTTTACATTTATGATAGAAAATCTAGGCCTAAAAAAAGCTGGCTTGAAATCAAAGCATTTTATGTTAATCTTTCATCTTTAATGAAAGATGGTGAGCTTTATGTTTCACCTTTGACATTTGATGATGTTAAGGAGTACTCCAAAATAAATTACTGTGAAAAGCTCTGCACAGATGGCAGAGAAACAAAGAGAGCTGATACTACTAAAGGATTAGTAGGACATGTTCACGAAGTTGGACGCATAACAAAAACTTATATTTCACATAGGGTAAATAGTCTTTTAAATACAACAACTTTTTTTCTAAAAATAACTAAGAAATTAATTATATGGGCCAAAGATATGGTAATAGCAATTATAGCTTTAGGGCTGCTATTACTCTCCCATGCAACTCATATATTTGATTCTTGGCTTATTAAAATAGAAAAAAGGGGTTTAGCAAAAAATACAGTTAATAAAAATAAGATTTATTTTTATTATTTGTATATTTTACACTCTTAAACTTTTCTTCAGTAAACTAAGCATTATATTAATGTTCAAAAAACATAAGTTTGTGACCTAAATGATGCCAAAGAAGTTAAAATGCTTTGAAATGCTTAAGCTGGCTCCTTGGCTTAATCTAACAAATAATGTCCCATTTAGTGCAAAAGGCTGTCTTGGGTATGTCTTCATTCTTAATACAGATCTGATTGTATACTGCTGTTAGTTCAATCTTGCAAAAGGCAGTTGCTCCTCCCAGGGCATCAAAGAGGTCATAAATAAGTGGAACTGGGTAACAGTTCTTGATGATAACTTTGTTTAGGGTGTGTTAGTCAGTCACAAGGAGGAGGGTGCCATCCTTTTTTGCCACAAAGAGTACAGCGGCATCAAAGGGGGACTGTGAGGGGCAGATAAGTTCTTTTTCCAGTGCCTCCTTGAGGTAAGCCCAGAGGGAGTTGTCCTCATTTGGAGTGAGGCAGTGAATAGGGTGTGCCTTGGGTTTTGTTCCTTTGAGTTGGATAAAGTCAGTATGTGTTTCTCTGTTGACAACCCTGGTAGAGCCTCTTTGAATATTTCTGTATGACAGGCTACAATCTCTCTATTCTGAGGTGTGGTGGTATTCTGATGGTCTTTAAAGTTTATGATCTTGTACAGGAAGGAGTTTCAGTCAATTGCCTTGAGGTTCTCTTTTTCCTCAAGAGTTTCCGTGATACGTACAAAGACATGGTCTTGCAGGAGTTGGTCCACAGAGTCAGGGTAGATCTTATGATTGACCCCTTCACGCTTAATGGTCAATAAAGAGGCAACCCAGTCAGCATGTGGATTATTTTTTGTAGCCAGTCCAGTCCAAGCACAATATCAAACCTAGGGAAGTCAATGATGTGTCCCTGAATGATGAAGTGCAGATTTTCTAGTGTAATTATGAAAGAGGAAGTCTCTTGTGTTATGGCAATGTGATGTCATCAGCTAGAACCACATTTTTAATCCACAAAGAATTAGTGGTCAGCTTAAACTTATCCACAAAATTGTTGTTGAAGAATGTTTAATCTGTGCCTGAGTCCAGGAGTGCTGAACCCGTATAACTTTGGAAACGGAAATATTAGGACATCAGTTTATTGGGATGTCTGGCAATAGTGTAAAGGATGGGTCCCCTGAGAGCACCTTGATCATTAGGCATTGGACCACGTCCTTGAGTTAGTATTCAGCGCTGGGCAAGTCAGGGGAAGTTCAGGGAGAGCTTGGCTTGCTTAATGCTCTCCTTGGGCTTTTCCCTTGTCTTGGTTATCCTGGGTAGTGGTGACTCTAAAGTGCTTATGGGTTGACTGTCCATTATTTCCGTTTTCATGACCATTTGAACTTGCGGGTTTATGGTTTGAGTTATTGTTGTTATTACTGTTATTATTGTTGCTAGGAGGGGGCAGTTGGCACATCAAACTGGGTGAGAGTCCTTGGGTCTCTCTCTTTCCAGTCTGAGTCTTATGGAAGGTGTTGGACATTTGCTTTGATTTCTCTGCCTTTCAATAAAGGCTTTGTAGATTAGTCACTTGGTCCAGGTTGTCGTGTCTCATTACATGCAACTTGAGAGCGTCATAATACATGAGGTGTTGTAACAGATCCAGGTCCAACCAGTCAAACTTACTGTTATCTTGCCCTTGACTCTTGTTGCTGTTACCTTCCTGTGATAAAGCTTTGAGGAGCTTTGCCTCCAGGGAGGCAATTTTGTGAGACAACACTTTATTGTCATCTCTCCAACAAGCCATAATTTCAACGCTTTTTTCCTCTTGTGCTCTCAACGCCTCAATTTCACGATTTGCCATCTCTTTTACTTGTTGCAAGATTTCATTGAACCCTAACAGCAAGTTCCAGGAGTCCCATGCATAAACTTGATTTCCTTGTACCAGGTTCCTTCTATGGCAAAATAGTTGGAGTATAGTTCTTCAAAAGCTGCTTTTACTTCTACCAAAGACTCCTCAGGTGCAATCTTAGAGACCTCCAGATTTGCCCATGCCTCTTCAAGCAAGCTGGTAGGAACTTCCTTTCTTGCAGCAGCGGCCTCAACACAAAGCACTCCAAATTTTGCTCTTTCAAATAGTAATACAGTAGTTTTAAAAGCTATGACAACAAGCAAAATGAACTCAGATTTAAACAAAATCAAACTAGCAGGTTAAAATATACACTCCGTTAACAGGGATTTTTGGTGTTAATAGGCAAAATGGGTCAACACAGCAAAGAAGGACTCACGCACAAAACAAAACCATTCAAAATGCAATCCAAAATACATGGATTCACAAACAAAATGGTGTGAGTTAGCTTTTGGTGTACATATGTTTACTATGTGAATTGGTGACAAAATACACCCAAGCAAGGTGTGCCAAAACTCAATCCAAAAACAAAACACAATAGCAACTCACAATGTAAACAAAATCACTCACGCAGTTTGTGCAATGGATTGTAATCAAGAATGATACCAAGGCATCTAAAATAAGACACAAGATCTGAAACATAAATTTTAAAAATATTGTGTTGGGTGCTTAATTTGGCAAAAAATATGAGAAAATGGGTGGAAATTATTTTGGGTATTCAAAAATGGGCGTTGTAAACCAGAAATAACTAATTAAGAAATAAAAAATCTATAATTGTGATATTGGGTGGGAAAAATATTAATTAAATATCCATATTAAGATAAAAGCAAAAATTAAAATTAGGGAGTAACTTAACTAAAATTTATTTAGTATTTTATTAAATTTTAAAATGAAAGGAACACAACACCAGAGCACCAATGCACCTGTTGTGCGCTGCGGTTGTGGTTGCCCCCGCGGGTCAAAGAACAGAGTTAGTGCAACACAAATGCCTACTTGGGAAGAAGACGGGAGAGGAGAGTTTGATAGTGACGCTGCACTGACACAGCTGTTTTGAGGAGCAAAAGCTGCTAGGGTACAGAGCATAAACCCTCGGGTCCCCAAGCTGACCCAGAAGCCCACCAAGGTTACCTTCACCAAGAAAGTTAGAAACAGGGAGGTAGAACTTACTTCATATGTGTTTGACGCTGTGTACCGGCAAGAGTCTGTCCTGTCAGCCATGCTGGAGAAGGTGAAGCATGTACTTGATACTAGCTATGAGCTATACATAAGCAATGGCAATCAGGAGGACAACAAGGAGCCTGAGTTCTTTCAAACTGATGAGGGACAACTGGTGCGCAAGAAAGTTGCAGCCTTCTACAACAAGGTGCCTATGCTCTGTGCCTTGCCCAATGCTGATGAGTCAATCCCCACCGCTAAAAAGCCCGCTCAGAAGCGCATCCCTGACATCAAAAGCATCATCCTGCTTATCTAATGCGTGAATCAGGCAATTACAAGGCGGCCACAGCATTGTTGGGGTGGATCCCAAGTACGCCTCAAAGACCTTCAACAAGTTCCTCAACACAGGTCGAGTCCTTGCCGCGGAGAAATCCTTGCGCGTGTCAACCATGCTCACAAAGGAGCAAAAATGGGCAATCTGCCAGTGGATCACCCGGGACTGCCATCTTGAACTAGCAAATATACAGGCCATGGTCAAGTCTGCTTTTGGGGTTGAGGCTTCAATTTCCTTTTACTACCATCTGGTCAAGGGAATGCAATTTTCCTGGAAAAAACTTCTGGGTATCCCCATACAATCAGAACAGCCCAGCCAATATTGAGACCCGGAGAAAATACGTAGAGGCGTATACTGCCCTAAAAGCCAAGGGGACGGTCAATTTTTACTACATCAACAAATCAGCATTTGCCTCATCAATGCACAATGAGTATAGGTATGTCCCCAGAGGCTCTAATGACAGGATGGCTTGGCGTGCTGCAGTCCGCGCCACAGCCTATTCAATGGTGGCTCTCCTTGGTCCAAAGGGGGTTGAGCTCTACCAAATGATATTGGGATCTCACAATAGCTGGACTTTTCTATCATTCCTCCAATTGGTCCAGGAGCACCTGAGGTGCACAATCCCGGGCTTCACCAATGTAATTGTGCTGGACAATGTTGGTCTCCACAAGGTGGCAGATATTCTTGAGGAATTCCCAATGATTGACACCAGCGCTGCAGTGGGCCCCCAGCAATTGGCCATGGCAAATTTGTGCCTTCTCTTCCTCCCTGCCTATTTGCCCTTCCTAAATCCCATCAAGGAAGTCTTTGGGCGGCTCAAGCAAGTTGTCAAGCGAGGAACCCCAACTGGGACAGAGGACCTTTTTGATTTGCTGCAGGCAGGGATCCATACCCTCCCAGCTGAGACCGTGGCCAATTCTATGGCCACGCTGATTTGTTTATCCCCGCATGCCTTGCAAATCAGCCAATCAATTAAAGGCTTAGCTTATCCCACTTTTTTATATATCCTCTAATTTACTAATCAAGATTCATTAACTAACATTTTATATTTAGATGTTTCCAAGCCTGCAATCACATTCAGCAGCATCATCAATGAAGGTTAGTAATTTATTTATAATCATTTTTATTATTGCATCCAAGGGTATCCCAAACGCTTGATAATGGATTGCGCAAACACATCAATATCATTTTTGGCAAATAAATATAAAAAGCAAACTAAAAAAATGTAAATCATAAAAATTAGAAGTAGATTTTATTGTTATATATCATATGCTTTTATTAAAACCTTCCTTGGAATTTTTTTGTAAGTAATGTTTGCTAAAATATTATTTTATGAAATTATTAATTATAATAAAAATAATCTAAAGGGTAAATATATTTATTGGAATAGAGGATATATTAGGAGCGCCTATAATGGGTTTGGCGGTATGTGCTCACCCTGCAATGAAGGTAGCGCACAACCTCCACCGCCACACCGTAGACAGTGGATACACCCTGGCTAAAATACTCCCGCCTGCTGGTGAAAGGCAGATTGGTTAGGTGGGAGTGAAGCAGCAGCTTCTCAGGCGGGGCCGCAAAACCTAGATTCCAGCCAGGACCAGGGCGTCCTGGATAACGTGATCCACTGAGTCATATCCGGGGGGACCTTCTTCCCGTTGAGTGCAAGCCGGGCCTCGTCAATTCCAAGAAGGACCCCGTCTAGATCCTCTATGCTGGCGCCCATTCCAAAGTAGAATAGGAACCCCAGGTAAACAACAAGGTGAAGCCTTTGCCCAGCAAAGGCTTCCATAAACTCGCATAATTTATTGTATACTGTGCTTATTTTTTTCTCATGCTTAGTTTTGCTGAAGGTAAGATCCATAGCTTCTGGAACCCCCGTCTTGTTGGCACTCCAGGACAGCCCAAAGTCCGCCAGGAGGATTTTGGTCTTCTTCACAGCTGTTGCATCTGCAACAGCCAGTTTTTCTACCACGCGCCCAAAGTTCTCCAGCAAGTAGGACAGGGTGTGCTCCACTGGGAAGCAGAAGCAAGCAACTGCATGAGCCCAGCCCATCTCTGGTATATTCTTGAATGAGAGCGTTGCCAGGACGTCCCAAAAAGCTCAATGAAGTTTATACAGTAAACTCCACTGAGGTTAACTGGGTCCAGGCAGACCAGTTGAGCATCCTTGTAGGCAGTAACTTCCCACTCAGATACCCCCTCTTCATGTGTCAGCCCAACCAATGCCTCCCTAGACATTGGGAATGCACTGTGAATCCTATCTTCAAGCTCCTGCAAGACAGGGGGGACAGGAAAAACTGCTTGACCACGTGAGTGGCAAAATTTGAGTAGTTGGTGGGGGGAACAAAAGGAACCAGGACCCAGCAGAGTTTGCCATCAACATCTTCTAAAAAAAAGGTAAGAATTTATGAATTTTTATTAAATTTATTTTCTTAGGTTACCTTCTTGGGTTTCTTCTTTGCCGGCAGCTTTGGCAGGCTTTGCCATCCTTGGCGCAAGCAGTTGTGCAGGCGTCTCAGTGTCCTCCTTGTGGGCCCTCTTGGTGGGTTTGAGATGTGCATACATCTCAGGGTTGTCCGTCCAGACAGACGGCGCAGAGAGGGCAAAGGACTTGAATTGCAAGCCTTCAACCACTGTCTTCTGAATGTTGAGTAGGCGCTCTATTGTCTTGTCAGGGGTATCCAGTATTTTGGTCATGAGTGACTTGGTGGACACCTTTTTGAATTTGTCCCCTTTAAGGACGGCAGACTTCACTTTTTCCTTGAACTTGCAGTCAATTTCTTTGATTCTGGCAATTGCCAAGTCAAGGTATTTTAGAAGTCTTTCCAATTTTCTCATTGATTTTTTACTAACCTTTTCATATGTTTTTATAGCTCTTGCCCCAATAAATTCTGTATTATTTTGATACAATTGCCTCTTTGTTTATTCCTTTTTGTTTTCCCATTTACTACATTATCCCATCTTTTTACCCATTTTTTATATGTTTTACATACATCTCAATATGTGTTGTTTGTTATGTGTGGCATTGTTTCCTTGATTACCATATTATTTTTGGCGCTTGACATAGCCCCTTGTGAAAACATTAACAACAATTTGGTGATCAGCTAAATTTGAATTAGAAAATTATAGTGTTAACTGTTTTTTGATAAAGTTGTTACTGATCCAAATTCAAAACCTTAATGATAAACTTTAAGCCAATCAGGAGCCAAGTGATAAAATGATTGTTGTGACATAAAGGGTCATTCAATAATCACTTTATCACTTGGCTCCTGATTGGCTTAAAGTTTATCATTAAGGTTTTGAATTTGGATCAGTAACAAATTCATCTAAAAACAGTTAACACTATAATTTTCTAATTCAAATTTAGCTGATCACCAAATTATTGGTAATGTTTTCACAAGGGACTGTGTTTAAGTGCTGAAAATAACTGTGTTCTGGATCTAGATACACGACATAGTAAATATATGATTTTATAGAAACAAGCTGAACATAAAGAATAAACCCAACAATAAACAAAGAGAACCTGAACAATTGAAATTAAAAAAAAGATAATATAAATAGAAAATGTTTGGTGACAGGGGGTTTATTGGGGCCAAGGGAGAGTGATGCCTAGGAGGCGGAATGACACAGGAATGAAGATGTAGAGGCAGTGCTGGCCTGGGGGGTCTGGGATTGGGTGGGTTGGGCTTGCAGGTTAGGGGTGTTGGTGGTGGGGGTGAAGGCAGGAGGATTTTGCGTGATGGCTGCCATATACCGCTTGTTGTACTCCTCATTGGTCATTGGCTGGATGGGCTGGTAAGTGGCAGTGGCCCGAGGTGGAAGGCGCTTATCCTTACGTGATTGGCTGACCATGTTCACATGGAAAACCATTTGCGCAAACAAGTCAGCCATCATTTGGCAACCAAAGAGAAAATTGTGATCAAGGACCCCAAGATAGAGGTCGTTGAAAGCCTGAGGGCAGCGCTCCCGTAGTGTATCTCCAATGTTAAAGAAGACGACATCACCCAGATGGACATCGGGGCCGCCGGCTGGGTACACGGATGCTTGGTGCCGCGTTCCTGGATGGCCTCAAGGGCAGTGGAGCTACCCTCCATCTGGTGGCTCAAGAAAGCCTGATGCTTTGAATTTGAGCCATCCCAGGAGTTGATTAATCCACCAAGGATGTGGCTGTATGAGTAGCCATTGGTAAAATATGGGTTTGTCTGATAGTAGACAAAACCCTTGGCTGAAACAGCCAGAAATTCACCAATGAATGTCCTCTTCTTGACCTTCTTCCTTCTATTCTTGGCAGCAGCTTTTCCTTGCTATCCAAAATCATCAAAAGCTATTGATAGCTTGTAATAGGAGATGAACATGACATCATCAGTTAGACTATTCAGGCATCAGACCAGGGTTGCTTCAATTACTGTGTCGTACAGGGAATCCTCAGCACCATCCCATTGGTTGCTGGCAAAATTGGTAAGAACCCGTACAAAAGCCATCTTCCCGTACATCCAGAGCTGCACCATGCGCTCAGACACCCAAATGCCATGGTGAGCAAGTTGCTTCCAGATCTGGGTCAAGGGAAGCTTGGGGTCCTGCTGGAGGAGATCAAGCATGATCAGGTATGCCTCAGTTATCTGGGACTCTTGGGCCTTCTTGGGCTTCTTGGCTGCCCCAATCCAATTCCCCCTGTTCATCATGCTGTTGAATTCCCGCATGACAGTAGCTTGGGTAAATTGCAATTGGTCAGCAATCTGGTCCCATGACAGACCCTGTAGATTCAGTGCCACAATTTCTTGGAGAATTTGGGCAGTGATAATTCTGCGTTTGGGACGCTGGGCGGGGGAGGGAGCTGAAGCCTGATTGGCTGAGGGAGGGGCAGGTTGGGCAATGGCAGGAAGTTGTTCCAAATTGAGGTTGCCATCCTGATTGGTTGGTTGGTGGGCAGCTTGTGCGGGGGTGGGTGTGGGAGCAGGGGCAGCACTAGACGCAAAGTGACTCTCAAACAAGTCAAAGCCATATGGGTCAGGGGTCAGGTCAGCTTCCTTGTTACCTGCCTCAAAGGCTTGGGTGTAAACAGGTGCCTCCACGTCCTGAGCCTTGCCTCCATTGAAGCTGGCTTGGCTGCTGCTGGCTTGGCTTGGCTTGGCTTGGCTTCTGGCGCTGTTGAAAATATTTCTGTTGAAAACCATATTGAAAAAAAACCTAGGATAAAAACACTAAAAGTAGAAATTTTAAAATTTAATAAATTATTTTTATTGCAATCTCAAGTCCATATTCAGAAGGTTCTCAAAACCATTCCATACAAATCTGGAGCCATAAAAATGAATAAAATGCCTCTGTTCCTAAATTGGATAGCTGTTGATTGGCTGTTATACTTTTATTTTTCTATTTTAGGCAGCTCATACTACACATCTTGTGTTAGTTCTTTTTGTTTTGTGTTTGTGTAATCTTGCTTCTAGATTACTCAGATTTTGTTTCATTTTGGTCCTTCTTTCGGTGTCTCATATGAATCCTGATTGGATTATAATATACTCCAAAATAGCATCCATCCATTTCACTTGTTGTGTCAGTTCATTTTGTTTGTGGGTTGAACTACACCACTTGATGTTTGATATAATTTTGTATAATGGGCAAGTGAAACTTTGTTTTTGGTTTGACATTTCATTTATTAACCAACAATATTTAAATTATTTGAATCCTGAATCTTGCACGACTTGGATTTTGTTTAAATCTGAGTTCATTTTGCTTGTCGCCATAGCTTTTAAAACTACTGTAAAGAAGATATGATAATCAAAAAGAATTTGAGGGAAAAGCGTCAAAATCAACAATATATCTCTTTATTTAAAATTAGCTGTTTTTGCTTATATACTATTTGGGGCATATTTGGCTAAAAACCCCTCCAGTTCCTGAATCAACCTATGGTTCATATCACGTGGTCTATGAAATTTGAGTCATCCAAACCTAGATCTTTACCTAAAAGATCACCAATATTTCTCAACCTATGAGAACTAACCTACAATGGGAAGAAGTCACCTGACTCAATTCATCCCAATGTATCAATTCAGCATGGAGCTTTCCCAGCTCCTGGCACCAAAACCCTGTGTATTATACATCCCAAAACTCAGCTATCAATGTTCCAACTGGAAAACAGCTGATCAAACCTGAATTCCTAGGCATCCTTGCCTTTAGTTAGTTATCTTTGCATTTAATGGTTTTTTGCCTTAAACCCCATTAAAATGCTTCAAAACTCAAACCAGGCGTCATCACAGTGCCCAGCAATTTTCCCAGGCGGCGCCTCAGCACCTGAAAATTTTACTAGGCAGTGCCTTGGCGCTTTTCAAATCAATTAGGCGGCGCGGCGGCGCTTCTAACCTAATGAATTTGCCAAAGCGGTGCTTTTAACCCAAAATTTGGGGATTTAGTTTTGATTAATCTTAACCAAACTTCTTTACACAGTCAAGGCAATTAACCAATATAATTAAATCCTCATTTATTATATTCCCATATATCTATTAATTAATATTTCCTGGTTAATTAAATTTTTTTGAGACACCTAGTCTCCAAGATTGATTTGGCCAATCTTGCCTTCTGTTCTTTTATTGAATATAGATACTAAGTTTTCAGGAACCTTTATCTGAAGAATTCCAGCCAAACCTATCTACATAAAACAAACAGCAAAAACAGAGCAACTTTATATCTTGGAGTATTTATTTGGCTAAATACTTCACAGTGACTGTCGTACAGTCACAGGTGTGTAGCTGGAGTGTCAAATGTCATATATGAAGGGGTGCGCAAGCAGAGTTCCTTGTAGGCACATGTGAGCTCTTTTACTGTGCCAGTTTGCATCAGGTTCTTTACCTGGCATATGATCATGAAGACGGTATTCTTCAGCACAAATCTTGCCAAAAAGTTCTGCTTAAAGGTGTCCCAATCTTTTATGATATGCTCCTTGTGCCACTTATTGCACCAGGTGCCTGCGTCATGTGTAAGTTAGATAGATATCTCTGCAATCCAGAAATGTTGTGGGCATTCCATCTCTGCTAGTTTGCTTTGGGAAGATTGGATCCAAGCCGCCGTGTTGTTGTTGTTAGCTCCAGAAAATAGTTCCAAGGTGGCGCTTTGAAGGTGTTGGGCTATGTAGGCTGGCATCATGCCCTTATCTGTGGGTTAAGAAGTGGTGATAGGGGTTTGAAAGAACCCTTGTGCTGACAGAGCGTTGAAGGCAGAGACCAGCATGGCCACATTCTGATACAGAACAAATCTTTCTGGGATTTTGGTACCTGGTGTGTATGGCGTCCAGCCCACTGGGAGGCCAGACATGATTTTTTCATAAATTTGTTGACCGCAGCAAGTATGGACAACAGGTGGGATTTTGAGGGATAAATTAGGATAAAAACCATACTTCTTCTACCAATGTTGTAACTGTGCTGTTTTAGCAGAGTTACAAGGGGAAAATATTTAGAAGCTAGATAACAATCTTTAATGAGAGATAGTGATTATATAGTCATTGTAAATCAAGGATAACAGGAACATGATTGTGTTGATCACACAGTTGAATGCTGAAGGGGATGGCATGATCCTGGTTGTGATATTAGGCTGATTGACCACAAATAATCAGGCTAATCATTGCACACAGATCTTAATCAGTTACACACCGTATTATCACTTGGTTATCATTTAATCAAGTGTAGTAATTATATGCCATATAATTATTAGTTTATTATAATAGATATGGCAGTTACACACTGTGCAATTGTTTGTTTATTATAATTGATGTTGCAATTATACGCCATATTATCACTGCTTATCATTCCAATGTGTACCAATTATACACTGTATATTACTTGCTTTATTATAATTGATGTAACAATTATACGCCGTATAAATGTTAGCCAACATAGTGATTATCATTGATTCTACGCCGTATAAACGTTAGCCAACATAGTGATTATCATTGATTCTACGCTGTATAACCTAAAGATCATCAATCACTCACCTCCCAATCCACCCTACTGGACGTTGTATCAACCCAGCCCACACTACCTGATGGGCATATATGCTCATATCAAACAAGTGATATGCAAAAGATCAGAAAATACCGAGTTCAGGTTAGAGCTACATGGCGTAAAATTGGGTTTCTTATTGATTTGGGTCAGCTTTACACAGCGGATAATCCACAGGTTGATACTGGATTGAGTCTGCTATTATACGCTGTATAATCCCTAATTTGACCCGTTGCATCAATAAGCAAAAGACTCACCAGCCAGAAAAGGATCACTGATTAAGCCCTACAAATGTAATACCAGAATTCCACCTTCCAATGTTGGAAGACAGATTAAGGACCATTTATAAGCGGCAACTAAATACGGTGTAGTTTTCCAGCGCAATAATAGGCGTGTAAGTTACAGCCAATCAATAAACAACAGTAGGCTAGCTCAAGAAGAGCGTAGGCTGTAGCTGAAGTGCCATGTACGCCTGCAAAGGCCTGTAGCAACACATGTGCCAAGGCAGCCAATCAGGATAGGCACAGCCAGCAAAAATGGACCTATTGCAAAGGTAGCCACCAAGAACTGTCTGAAAGGACAAGAACAAGGGTTGTTGTAGTATATATTGATACAGACGCCTGAAAGGAAAACAAAAAGTTCTTAGTTACACCTGGATAGATTGCAGCCGCTGGCTAGATTGTACTTCAGTTTCAATAAACGTAATTATCTTCAAAGTTCCATTTGATTGTAGTCTGTAGTGCTCTTGCATAGGATTAGGTAGAGTACATTGGCAAGGCTAACATCTATCTGTAGCTTTGAACATACCAGCAATAACACAAGTTGCTCAACACTGGTAATGAGTCAAGCGCCAAAACAAGAAATCAACTGTAAAGAATCTTTATTTGTTCATGTTGATGGATTTGATAATTTGAGTTGACTTCCTGGTTTGGCTACAGGTCACTGAAAGTTTGAGTTGCAGGTCACAAACCCGCATAGTTGGAACCTTGCTGGCAGGTTGAGTCTGCTGTTTTGACATGGGTATTTTTTGGATTGGAGGTTGATTCAGGATTCCACAATTACTGGGAAGATTGTAGTGTTTGGTAGAAATAAGGACATTGTTAAAGACAACAAATCCCAAAGGGACGTTATGTCCTTTTTCATAGTCTCTTCAGCCTTTGGGAAGTGCCATATTCTGGTCTTTTTTCTTGAGAGAAAATTTTCCTTCAAGTTATGTAGGTATGGATAACCTATCTGTGATACTACTGTTGAGTATATACTTCTGAGAAGTATAATAAATGATATAAAGGGGAAAATTAAAAAGAGAATGATACTTTATTTGATATAGATATAAAGGATTATATAGTATCATGGAAAGCCACATACTGTCCATGTATGTCATGGTAGTTATAGGGCTTATCTGAGTAATGTTCCATCTAAGCCATGAAGCTTGTCCTAGTGCTGTTTCAGCTAGGGCTCAAAAAGTTTGATCCCTGTAATAGATGATCAAATGATAGTAGTGCCACTGAGTTATTGATTGGTCAGGGAATCATTCAGAAGGTTACTTGGGAAACTAGTTTCCCAAGAGGGAGTAATCAAAATGTTGCAACACCAGTAATGCTGATCTGATAATATCACTGGATATCCAATATCAGATAACCTATCATGCTCCTTTATAAGCCCACATCTTATTCAAAAAAGCTTATCTTTTGCCCAATATCTGATATTTGTATATCAGCATTACAGAATTTTGGAGGTCACTCCCTACTTTGTACTCTGGTTTTGTTGTTATTGTTGTGCTATGGTTGAATTGGCACCTGTCCCCGCCCCTGCTCCTCCTTTCCAACTTTTTCTCTCCCAGTCCATGAAAGTTTGTGCTTTTCTTAAGTTTTGGGTGTCCCAGTCTGTGGGTTTCTATAAGGGTGATGGGTTTTGCTCCTGGCTCTGTAGTTTTGAGGACTACTGCAACCAGTTTGCTCTAACTGAACTTGAACACCTCAAGGAGGTAGTTGTTAAAGCTATATGACAAGCTGCACTGTTCAAAGAAAAATTATGTGGATATAATAAGCACAGAGTTAATTGTTTGAGTAACAGTAAGCCAGATTGAGAGGAGGGTTTGATCATTTTGGAACCGCGACCTGTTAAACATAAAATGGAGGTAAAAATTGAGGTCAAGAAGATCATTTGCAGAGGAAAATTAGAATAGTAACAAGCAGTCAAGGTTACATAAAAGGCAGGCCAAGAGACAGCAAAGGAGTCCAAAGCTAACTGAACCATTGCCCCAGCAAAGTCATCAAAGACAGGGGCCAATAGGCCCAAATACGCAAACATGAGGATAACTTTTTTTTTATTCCCAAGGTGAGTAAGATATATAGAAACAAGTTTCTAGAGGGGAATGGGGAAAGTCTTAAGGTAGTTCAGGATGGGGGGAGGGGATTCCAAGGCTTCTGATTGGTTGGTACAAATATTTTCAGCAGTTGAAGGTCCTGCATTAGAATTTAAGTCAATGACTTCATAATTCAAAAAATTCTGACAATCAGCAGGTTGAGCGCTTCCATCACCAAACAACATATAACATGTGATTTTCTTGTCATAATTGTTTGGAAAAAAAATATGGTAGGTCCAGATTTTCCAGGGCTATTTGAGCAACCCCAGCTTTGACCCATTTTTTTGTCAATTACAGCATTTAAGTCGTCAATTTCTCTTAAGGGTTTGGCTGCAGTTCTTCACTGGTTTTGGTCTTACGGGGACATAATATTCCTTCCATTTGGTTTTCTACTGTAACAGTGGTGTCTCTTTTGCATGATAAGGTGTATACTTGGCATCAGGACATGTCACTTGAGTCTTGGGAGAAATGGAAAGCTGAGGCAAAGAAACAGTTCATTGGCTATGAACCCAATTCTCCCAAGTCTTGAGAGGCATGTCCTGATGCCAAGTATGTGCCTAATCATGCAAAAGAGATGCCACTTCCTTGAGTCATTCAGGTTCAGTTAGAGCAAACAGGTTGTAGTAGTCCTCAAAACTACAGAGCCAGGAGCAAAACCCATCACCCTTATAGAAACCCACAGACTGGGACACCCAAAACTTAAGGAAAGTGCAACCCTTCATGGACTGGGAGGGAACGAGTTGGGAAGGGGGAGCAGGAGCGGGGACAGGTGCCAATTCAACCATAGCACAACAATAACAACAAAACCAGAGTACAAAGTAGGGAGTGGCCTCCAAAAATTTGTAATGATGAATTACAAATATCAGATATTTAGATAATCTTCAGCCTGCAGGGGCACTGGCTCAGTCAAGTCATCAGTAACATTAACGCCAGTCAGGTGGAACTCAAGCCAACAACAGTTAAAGAAACTAAAATTAGAATCAAATTCAAGTTACAGATTAAAGAGATATTTTATTTATCAGGAGACAGGCACAATTTAAAGCTCACTGATAAGTGTTATCTTTTATCAGATTTGGAGCTGATAGTGAGATCGCTATGACAATGCTATTCGTTATCGGGGTTTTTTCTTGTCGTTCAAAAATTGAGCAATACATAAATTTCAATTAAGTGTTGTGATGGGGATTTGGTGATATTGATGAGTAACTGACATTAGAATATCTATCATAGCTCCCTATACCCTCAAATCTTTGCCAATAAACTACACCTTTTTTACTCGATATATTCTATTTGTAATTCCCCACTACGCTATTTTAACCCTTGAAGTGTAATATCAGTTTATTGGCTCCCCTTGTATTTATTTTTCTTAATAAACCACTCTGGTGTTTGAAACATATGGATCTTACTTTTTGTAAACTAAATAAATAAAATAATAGAATCATGTCGCTTCAAAGATCAGCTAATGGTGCGTCTGAAACTGGTAATACTTCAGATGCAAGTGAAAGATCTCTTGATTATCTGGAAGGGGAAGGTGGGTCCTCAGATTCTGAAGATGCCCAGACTGAAGAGACCCAGCTTCTCGCTATTGTTTTTGATGTCAATCCCACTGGGTGGGGAGCAGGTGAAAGTGATTTACCAGATTTCAAGAGTTCTTTGGAGCAACTGATGGTATTTATCAATGCATATTTGGCAAATACACATCATAACTATCTTACTCTGATCGCTGCACACCCCAATTCATGGTAATTTATCTTATATAGTGTTCCAATAAATATTAATGGTTTCCCTAAGCTTTAGTCTTTTCCTTGTATTTTTTAAAAAAAGTGATGAAATTAGAGTCTTGAATATTAGTTGCCTATTAAACCAATCAGAATGATTTTTTCATCTTCGAGTTAAAAGCTTATGTGTTAAAGACTTGTTCTTAAAAGCACGTTTTATCATCTAGATTGTTCGGAATAAACTGAGCCGAATTGATTGTATGCTTGATTTTATTCTCTCGGACACCACTTACCAAGCTGATTTTCTTTCTGTGAATCTGGTTTAACTAAGAATAACCATGTTTAGTGAATTTATCTTCCCATCAGATTTACCGCTGGATGTTCCGGATAGTCCTTCAGCCGAAGGCTTAGAGGAATCAGAAAGAATTATGAAAAAGGCTGGATTACCCTTTCAGTTTCGAGATGCAAATTTGCAAATTAAGCTTGGGATTGATCAGTTTCTTGAAACTGCCGAATCTGCCTCGACTACAGTGGCTGGTAAGGTCTAGATATGGCCTGCTCTAACGCTTAGTTCACTCCTCTATTTCGGCGGCGATTTCAAAGGCTATCTGCTGTAAAGAGTCAGTTTTATTGCTAACCCTTCAGACATTCATCAAACCACCAAACAAGCTGAATTTGAGAAAATTTCGCCTCGCATCCTTGTCATCAGCGCTTCCCCAGATGCTCCTCACCATTATATTCCAATGATGAATGGTATCTTCTCTGCTCAGCGCCTGGTAAATCAGCTTCAAATGCACTAACAGTCAGGGTTTCCCCATAGATACCATCAAAATTTCTGGTGGTGACTCCATGTTCTTGCAGCAAGCCTCTCATATTACTGGCGGACGGTTTGTTGACTTCCGGAAGTCTGCAAATGATCCTTCTGGATCTCTTATTCAATATCTTATTTTTGGGTTTCTTCCAGGCTCAAGTACAAGGAATATGTTAATATCTCCTGGCGAGCCTGGAGTCGACTTTCGAGCTGCGTGTTTTTGCCATAAAACAGTTATTGACGTCGGTTACGTTTGTTCTGTTTGCTTATCAAGTATAAGAGTCACTATTCTTGCCTTAACATTCAACTTAGTTTTCTGCAAATCTTATGAAGTCTGTTCAACATGCCGGTATCATCTTTATTCTTTCCGTTCCTTACAATTTTAGCTCCAAGTTTTCAATTGACTCAGAAGGTGTCCAGACTCATTAGAGAGGTTCCGCTGGCGATACATTGCTTCACTGTAAAGCTGCAAAAAAATTAGTTTTAATTCACTGCAACCAGTAATATAACAAGAGTAGAAATTCCAGTCAATTTAAGAGTACCAATAAAATATATAACTGGCAACCAAAGTATAAAAATAGGAGCTACAAATAAAAATCAAAGGTGGCTATCGTGCCTTTATAGTTTCAAAAAACTGTTTTCCAAAGCAGATCTTTTCAACAAAATGTTTTCTGAAGAGAAAACCGGCATTTTACATTTTTTAAAATGTATGCACATATTAAACACTATTAGACTTAGCAAACTATGCCTCTATTTGAATCAGCACTTCAAGCGAACTATTTTTCCCAGCTTAACAATCTCAACGCCCAATTACAAAAAAGGTAATTTTTTATTTAAAATAAGTTAAATAGTTTGAAATCAGGGTTTTTGGAACAATATGACCGGAAGCTGATTCAACCAAGCTCCAAGAACCAAATAACTTGATTTGAGTCGCTTAGGATTAGAAGTGATCCTATTTGGACTAGGTGTAGCATATAAACTGAAGTGAGGTAAACACAAGATACATTAACAAAACCGAACATACTTTTATTGGATCATACCCTGTTATACATTAGATAATGTACATTGTAAAAATATATGAAAGCTGCTACTTTATCACATTTGATCATCTGGAGTTACTACTTAAAAGACAATCTTCTAGTGCTTATTGAAATAAAAGTTTCAGCTTGTTTTTAAAGTTTGAACCAAAAAATAAAGCGAATAAAAATCTAGCTTAGATAGCCAGGATGGTTTTTTAAAGGCCTTCTCTTTTTCAAACACAATACAGTTCGATAGAAGATTTAATTTAAATTACTCAGGTATGCTAAGAAAGTACCATTGAATTTTTTAATATGGCAAAAGCTAAGCCAGAATAAATCTACCTGTTGCAACATCTTCAATTACTCCCTTTTGGGAAACTAATTCTCCGACTAATCATTAAGTCAGTGGCGCGATTATCATTCAACCATCTATTATGGGGATCAAACATTTTGAGTCCTAAGAGGAACACTACTTGGACAAACCTCATGACTACCATGACGTACATGGACAGTTATTGGCTTCTCATGATACTATATAATACTCTAAACTCATATCAAATAAAGTACCATTCTCTTCTTAATTTTCCTCTTTATCTTGTTTATTATACTTCCTAGAAGTATATACTTGGCATACCTATCTCATTTTTTCAAGGATGTTACACCCATTAGCTCAGTTAAACTTTTTGAGCTTCAAAAACTAGTAGCTAAAATTTTTAATTATACCTTTGTGCTATATAATTTATCATAATCCTCAAAATTATTTTAAGATGACCTCATTTCATATTATAATCTTGATAATTGCATCTATCAGGCTTAACTAAATTTATTGTAATTATGATTTACCACAATATATTGTCATAACTGTGCTGTATTAGCAGAGTTACACAAGGAAAAATGATTGGAAACTAGATAATATTGTCAAAAAAGCAGGCTCAACCCGCCAGCAAGGTTCCGAGCAAGTGGGTTTGTGACCCATAATCTGATTACCCAGCCACTTGAAGCCAGACTAGGAAGTCAACTCAAATTGCCAAATCCAACAACATGAACAAATAATGATCCCTTATGGTGGATACCTTGTTTTGGCGCTTGACTCATTACCAGGATCAAGCCACCCCCTTCACCATCCAACTGTGTGATCAACACAATCATGTTTTTGTTATCCTTGATTCACAATGACTATATAATCACTATCTCTCAATAAAGATTATTATCTAGTTTATAAATATTTCCCCCCTTGTAACTCTGCTAAAACAGCACAGTTACAACATTGGTAGCACAGGTAGGTTCTCCATCCTACCTCATCTTGTAAAATTCCGCCTGTTGCCTGTACTTACTGCAGCTAACATATCCTTGACAGAATTATGTCTGGCCTTCCGCTGGACTAGACCCCATGCACCCCTGGTGCCGAGATACCTGATGGCTTTGTCCTGTACCAGAACACAGTGATTCAACTACCTGCCTTCAACGCCATGTCTGCACAAGGGTTCTTCCAGACGGTTGCCACCATTCTGCAACCAACCAACAAAAACACCATGCCCACCTACGTAGCCCAAAGACTATGAAGCGCTGCCTTGGAACCTTTTTCTGGGGCCAACAACAACAACACTGTTGCATGGATCCAGTTATCCCAGAGCAAGCTGGCCCAGATGGAATGTCCACAGCAATTTTGGATTGCAAAAATCTCCATCCGACTGACCCACAACGCTGGCACCTGGTGTGACAAATGATACAAAGAACACACCGAGAAAAACTGGGATACCTTGAAAAAAGACTTCTTGGCAAGGTTCATGCTTAAGGACACAGCGCTCATGATCATATGCCAAGTAAAGAACCTAACCCAGACGGGCACTGTGAAGGAACTCACCTGCTCCTACAAGGAACTCCAACTTTGCACACCCTCTGATATGGCTTTTGACACCCCAGCCACACATCTCATGTACTACAACACCCTCAAGTCACACGTAATGAGACACGTGAAACTGGACCAAGCAACCAATTTACAGAGCCTATATTGCAAAGCAGAGAAGGCAGAACAAACATCCAACACTCTACACAAGACACAAAACGGGAAACAAGAAAGGCCCAAGGACTCCCATCCAAGCAGGCGCTCTACTCAACCACCTCCTGGAAGCAACAGGAATAACACCAACCATAAAATCACAAGTTCAAATGGACATGGGAGTGGGAACAATGGCCAGTCAAATTGTACTCATTTCTGTATCACTGCCACGCAAGGCAATCAAGACAAGGGAAAAGCCCAGGGAGAGCATTAAGCAAGCCAAGCTCTCCCCACACAACTCCTTTTGCCCAATAATGAGTACAAACCCAAGGACGTGGACCAATGCCCAATGATCCAAGTGCCCTCAGAGGACCTGGTACTGTACACCATTGCCAGACATCCCAATAAACTGATGTCCTATCATTTCTGTTTTTGCAATTACACAGGCTCAGCACTCCTGGACTTGGGCGCAGATCAAACCTTAGTCAACAGCAGCTTTATTGTCATGAATGACATTTCAATACTTGTATTGAAAATCCAAGAGTTAAAACCCCAGTTCCCAGAAGGCAGATCAAACCCTCCAGACCAGTCCAGGACACGCCAATCCGTTAAATCATATACTTGAACTGGTAAATTACTCCGCGTTCTGCCAGCCTACTACAGAGGACCTTATTACTTGAGTCACACAAAGTGGACAAGAACCCGCCTACTTGCTAAATTGCATACCCAAGTTAACGAGTTACTACAAGACCTGTCAGTCTCCCAAGGACAATTCCCCAAATGGTCATCAGATTGACGCTAACCTTGAGCCACCAAAGACCTGAACCTATGCAGAGGTTGCAGCTTGCCTTAAGGAGGTTAAAACAAAATCTATTTTTAACTTTACCAATGACTAGCAGCAACTGCCAGTCTTCCACCCAGAAGCAGTAGTACAATTGGACTACTCAGGTGACATGGTGAACAGTGGCGGCGGAACAAAGCATTGCCATTCCTATTTGCCAGAGCAGGTACAACCTGGATCTGCTGCCCTTGAGACCCCAAGCCAAGACCCACGTACCGCCAGTGCCTGGTCTGCAAACCTGACCCTGCAAAAATTGAAGAAGCAAAGTCCCAGGGTATAAAAACCCTGGCGGTACGGTGAAGACCCCATGTCATTTTTGATAATAAAGTTTTATGAACCTTTAGTTCAAACAAATCTTATCCTATCTAGTCTTAGTGATCTTTCATCTTAATTTGGGTCAAGTAGACTACCAGGCTGCCGCTTCCTTCCAAGCCCAACCTTCCAAACCGCCCCAGGCATCATACCGCCCCCTGGAGCTCCCTTTGGACCTGTGCACTTTACCGAGTACCCCCTCAACCCGGCCTATTTGGAGTACAACTTGGAAACCATACTCATTGCTGACCCTTTGGCAAGGACTAGAAGTACCTATACATAGGACGTGAAAGAAAGAGAGTCAAGATACTGCCCTTTTATTCAAGGACAGGTACAACTACCTACCAGAGTACTTTGTTCCCATGACTCCGCCCTTAACCCCAAGACCAGACCACCCCATGGAACCCACCGCCGCCGCTGAGACCACCTCTACCCAACTGTTTGAAGTACTCTATATTACTTTGACAGGATTGGTGGATTCCTTGGTCCCTAACTCTGGACCCTGGTCCTTGCTCGGGTGATCTTTATCCTATATTATCAAGTTAGCACCCATTCTATGGTGGGCCCTACCCGCCGGCTCAACCGCACCTTGCCCCAAGCCGCCCAATGCCTCTGCCTATGACTGGCTTCCTGAAATTTATAGACAAGTTCAAGCTAGCCACTAATCCTTTGCAGATTAAAATTTGGTTTTAGATGATGAACATCACATCTCTGTGACAAGGAAAACTGCCCCCTTCTCTGTCATGCTTGAGAATCTACACTCCACCATCTAAGGCCCTGTCATTGACTTTCCAAAGTTTGACATTGTACTGGGGTTGGATTGGTTACAAAAAAACAACCCTCACATAGACTGGGCAACCTCAGTGTTGACCATTAAGTGTGAAGGTGTCAACCACCAGATCTACCCTGACTCAGTGGGTCAACTCCTACACAACCATGTCTTTGTGTGCATTACAGAGACCCTTGACAAAAAGAAAAACCTGAAGACAATTGACTGGGACTCCTGCCAGTACAAGATCATACACTTTAAAGATCACCAGGATACCTCCACGCCTCAGGAACCCAAAATTGTGGCCCATCATCCAGAAATCTTCAAGGAAGCTCTACCCAGGTTGCCCCCAGAGAAACACATTCAACACTCCATCCAACTCAAAGGGGCTGTACCCAAAGTGTGTCCTATCTACAGGTTGACCCCAAACAAAGACAACACCCTACGCGCCTACCTCAAGGAAGCGTTGGAGAAATGACTTGTCTGCCCCTCACAGTCTCCCTTTGGCGCTGCAGTATTTTTTGTGGCAAAGAAATACAGTACCCTTCAATTGCTTGCAGACTACCAAGCCCTAAACAAAGTTACCATCAAGAATTGTTATCCACTACCACTGATTGACAATCTTTTTGATGCCTTGGGAGGAGCCACAGTCTTCTCCAAGATTGACCTAACCATAGGCTACAGCCAGATTTGTATTAAGGAGGAAGTCATTTCTAAAAAATGCCTTCTACACTGAATACAGCTCCTACAAGTGTGTAGTGCTCAACTTTGGCATGACAAACGCCCCCTCCACCTTTGTGACCTTCATGAACAAAGTGTTTGCTCTGCACATAGGCAAGCATGCCCTAGTCTACCTAGACAACATCATTGTCTATAGTCCCTTGGTAGAGCAGCACCACAAAGACCTAGAGGCAGTCTTTGCTACCCTGGCATAACACAAACTGTTGGCCAAACCCTCCAAGTGACAGTTCTTCCACAAGCAATTACCCTTCCTGAGACACATAGTCTCAAAAGACGGCATCAAATCCAACAGTCAAAAGATACAGGCCATATGCAAGATGCCACCACCCAAAGATAAGTCGGAACTCCACACCTTCTTGGGAATGGTGGCCTATGTACGACGCTTCATACCTGACTGTGGCGTTTTGACTGCCCCCTTATCTTCCACAACAGGCGCCAAATCCAAGTTTGTGTGGACTCCCAATGTGACCTCTGTTTTAGACGCCTCAAGGAGAAGCTAATAACAACTCCTATCCTGCAATACCCCAGAAGTGACAGGGAATATCAAATGGAACTGACGCATCAGACGCATCCATTGGGAGAGTATTATGAATTAAAAATAGTGATGGTGATTTCCTGCCTGTAGCTTATGAATCCCAAAAGTTGATAGATGGCAAGTGTCAATACCCTATTCATAACAAGGAACTGCTGGTCATTGTACACTTTCTAGTTGAATGGTGTTGTTATCTAGAACAGCAGGAAGAATTCACAGCATTAACCAACCACAAGTTGCTCATATATTTCAAAACTCAAGCAAATCTATCTCACTGCCAAGCCCGCTGGATGGACTCTTGGAGAGATTCAACATGCTCATACAGTACAAACCTGGTCCCGAGCTTGCCATGGCAGACACCCTCTCACTCCTATATGTCTGTGTCACAAGAGGGGAAAATGAGCTTGACCCAGACTGGCCTCTCTTGGTGCTACAAACAAAGGATAAGGGCTTCCCCTGGTACAACCAACATAACAAAAGAAACAGTCATCAAAAACGAACACCTATTTGCTGACGTGTACGGGACCCTGCACAGAAAAATGTCTGATGGTACTACCATCCCTTATATCCCCACGCACCAGCAAGTAGACACCATCCTACATTACCATAGAGACCTAGGACACACCAAGAGCTGAAACCTATACAAATTCCTTAAACACAAGGCCTGGTGGCCAACCCTATATTGTGATGTTCAGGAAGTCCTAGACCAATGTGAGGTATGCAAGAAATTTGCCAAAAGCAAAGCCCCTCCAAAGTCAGTACTACCCATCTGCACACAACTATCCTCCAAGATGTGGGCCCTCAATGTTGTTGTGCCCATGCTGGGGAAACACAACAATAAGAAGTACATCATCACTGCCATTGACTTTGCTACAAGGTGGCCAGTAGCCCAAGCAGTAAAGGCGCACACTGGCAATGAAATACAACAATTCATTGGAAAAGAGATAATCAGCAAGTTCAGAAAGCCATAACTCCTGATAACCAATGAAGGGAATGAATTGCCCTCCAAAAACACCAATGTATACCTTGCTAAAAATGGGGTCAAAAATACTGTGACAACACCATACCACCCACAAGCCAATGGACATGTAGAGCGGCTTAATGACAGCCTCATGTAAGCCTTAGCCAAACTCACTGCCGGGAGACCTGAAGACTGGTATAAGCAGCTATTGACTGCATTACTTGTGTGCCAAACCCAAGTGAACAGATCCACCAGAAAAAGCCCTTTTGAGTTGGTATATGGCACACAGCCAAATATTATTCAAGCATTGACAGGACCCAAACTGTAAATCTCAAGTAAAGTCCCCCCGCTTTTGGACCCTCAAGTTATAGAGGCCAACCACAAGCAAACAGAAAAATAAAATGAACGTCTGCAAAAAATCTTTGTCCTCATCCAAGATAGACATGAAGTTGGGGACAAAGTTTGGGTCTTGAACGTTGATAAAAGCAAGCTACAACCCAAGAAAGTAGGACCAGCAATCATTCTAAAGGTAAACAAAAATAACACTTACCTTGTGCAAGGACTTGGGAAGCGCAAAAAAGACAAGACCCTACCATGATTGCCTGAGACCCTGCAAAGCAAGACAAAAACAACGCAAAACCGCCTTGCCCGCCACTGAACAACAACTAGTTCAATACAGCACCCGGGCTCCTGACGGCCTCCCTGACAACCTGCCCCCAGAGGAGGCCGACCTTCAGTTGGGGGGTGTCAAAACCGCAGGCTTAAACCGCCAGCAAGGTTCCAAGCAAGCAGGTTTGTGACCCGCAATATGATTACCCGGCCACTCAAAGCCAGACTAGGAAGACAACTCAAATTGTCAAATCCAACAACATAAACAGATGATGATCCTTTATGGTGGATACCTTGTTTTGGCGCTTGACTCATTACCAGGATCAAGCCACCCCCTTCACCATCCAGCTGTGTGATCAACACAATCATGTTTCTGATATCCTTGATTCACAATGATTATATAATCACTATCTCTCAATAAAGATTATTATCTAGTTTCTAAATATTTTTCCCTTGTAACTCTGCTAAATCAGCACAGTTACAACATCAGTATACTTTTTTACTGCCTTGGTCTGCTTGGGGATCACCCTTGGTTTTCATACCAGTCTTAAAGAGGCAGGCATAGATGGTCTGATGTTTTTTTAAATGGACCATGATTTTGTTGAATTTGGGCTTATGAACCCTGACTCTTGTAGAAAACTGGCTATGACACCCTTCAAGGGAAGAGGTGGTCTTTATTAAACCATCTTTTACCTGATTAAAGCAGTTCCAGGTGATTAAGTCACCGCCCTTTCTAATATGGCATGCTCCTTGAGAGATACCAACCCATTGAGTCTCAAAATACTCAATTAACAGAGCAAAGGCTGCCTGGTTGGCCTGGATATAGGGATGGTGGAAGAGGGCATAATAAAAGGCAATTTTCTCCTCCTTTCTAACCAGAGCAAGGGCAGCAAATCAATTAAAAATGCCCTTTGCTTCTTTGGTGCCTTCAGTGTAGACCAGCTCATGGAGATCAGAGCACTTTTGGAGTTGGCAGCAGAGCGCCTGCCTAAAGTGGAAGTAGCATCCCTGAGGGGAGCTCTTAAAGACACAAATAAAGACATTTGCCTGAGCCTGTTCAAAATCCACTACCAGATATTTGTGATATGGAAGGCTTTCAGGCTTTTTCTTGGTTAGGGTGGGAGCGTCATCTTCTTGGGAGATGGATTTTTCTTATGCCCTCTAGTCTCCTTGGGCTCCTCTTTGATAGTTGGGAGGATTTCATCAAGCTTAGCCTTTAGGATTATGAGTGCACAGACATATGTTTTCTGCTTCTTGTTGGAAAGGAAAAAGAAGACCAGGGGAAGAACTAGATTACCAACCTGCTCATGGGTATTCCAAAGCTGGCTGAAGAGCTTTGGGCAGGTTGATGGAGTGCCATCTGCAAGCCAGGTCTTTCATTTTAACAGGTTGTGCAGATCCTGGCTTGTGGCAAAGAAAATAATGTGCTTGGGGGCATGTTGACCATTGTTGTGAAGAAGGAATCTCTCCTCATGGCAAGATAGTTTTTGTTCCTTGGTAAGGATAAATTGATCAATAGAGCTTGCACTGACGCCTTCAGTGCTCAGAGCATATCTCTGATCAGTGAGATATCTCTGTAATTTGAGGCGCCACCAACAGTAGCAAGTTGGGTATCATTGAAAGCCTCAGTGGCAGTTTGATCCTTGGTAGTTGGGATCACCAGGCAAAGAAACCAGGGGATAAGTTGGTAAAGGGAGTTAAAAGGCTTGACACAGTCATGGTTGACAGTTAGGTCTTTAAATCTAGTGAACCCATAAATGGTGATTCTAGCTGGGCAGCTAACGTTATCACATATGTAGTGATGTTGACAGATGGGCTTCTTCTTGTCATTAAAGCTGAAGCTGTAGCCCTTGTAGACAAAGCCAGCACCCCCTTTCTTTTTCATTATGGGGTAGCTGGGTGGATATGTGGCAGGCGCAGCAAAGGTTCCATTTTAATTGCATATATTGTGGATGGTGTTAAGATCCCAGAGCCCAATCTGGTCATCTTCAGGAGAAACAGGATCAGGCTTCTGCTCCTCTTCCTCTTCAGGCTCTGAAGTGGGATCAGAGTGGCAATTGACATTGAATAACTTCTCTTGGGGATCAGAGGGGGAGTACACAAATGGAGAGTGAGGAGGGGTAGGACTGTTTCCCTCTGGTTCAGGTGATGAGGTTGGGGTCTTGGGGGGAGCTTTGGCCTTAGAAGACTGCTTCTTTGGGGTAATCTTGGCCTTATTGGCCTTTGGAGAAGTGATCTTGGACTTTGAGGCCTTTGAGGCCTTGGGCGCAGCTTTAGTGGTAGGCTTGGGAGGCATCTAAAAGTGAATTAATATCAAAATATGAGCAATTTGGGGTTTGTTTTTAAAGAGAAAAATGAGAATGTTATTAATATAAAAAATAGTAGTTTTTTACATAGAATTTTATAAAAGATCTAAAAATATATAATATCAAAATTTCAATGTTTTTTGTTTTGTAAAAATAAATTTTATTAGTAACACAAGTATGCAAAACTTTGAGTTTTGACTGAAAACTTGCAGTCAAAATGGCGTTTTTGAAGTGATATAATTGAGGTGCTGTAGCTCAAAAACATAGTGTTTTTGACCATTTTTATATTAAATTAACAAATCTACGAAGGGGCTACCTCAACCAGGCCAAAGAGTAAAGCTTGAATTTCTCAAAAACTAGCTTATACAACTGGGGTTAAAAAGTACCCAGTTGTTTAGAGGAGATCAATATATATATATGCAAAGTTTCAGTTAATTTCTTACATTCTTTATTAATATGGTTTTTTTACATGAAATGATACTTTTGAAAAGTGGAAAGCAAGAATTGCGGTGGGGGAATCAATATAGCATAGCCTGGCGTCATATATAATTTCCCCTTATTTTCCCCTATCTATTGTGCGCATCAAATCAATTAGGTGATATGAAACTCAGTGGAATTTGAAGTGACATAAATTGAAATGGTGTAATTGCCCCCTTTCATATTAAAATCACTATTAAAATATTTTGTTTAGAGAACCATTATCAACATATCCATGCATAATAAAGTTATAAATTACATATAAAAAAACTGGTTTTTTTACCCAGCAATGACAATCACTAGAAGGACTATCATAGTGGTGTCTATTTAGGTTGTTCTTAGTATAATTGTCTTGTATTAATACTATAGGAACACCTTCTGGTACTATACAACAGGCTTTATTTTAGTCCGGGTATAAGCTTATTTTAGTTAAAGATAAATAGTGTGATTCAAAATGAGGTAAAGTCAAGATGGCGTAAACACGCCCCACACTAAGTGGTTTCATATGTAAATAAAGTTAGTGAAATAAGATTTAATTAATCTGACTCAAAGTGACAGAATTGAGATGGCGTAAATTTGAGATGCTGCATTAATAAAATATAAGTAAATTTTAACTATTTTATTTTTTTAAACTTTTTGTGATTCAAAATCACTAACACAAAAAACGCCATCTCAAATTAAATTCAAGATGACATAAATTGAAGTGGTGTTTTTGAGATGGTGTGTTGTACCGTCAAAACAAATGAGTGAATTTATAGTACTGTTACCAACTTGTCCTAATTAAGAATACAATCTAGAATAAAAAAGGATATAAATGTTCTGAGTTCTGTTTTGGGATTATAATCAATAAAAATTAAATTTATCCAAACATACAATTAACAGTGCACATTTACGGCCAAAAATAATTAATATAGAAATCTAAAACCTAATTTGAAATAAACAGTAGTAACTACAAGCTTCCATGCTACTATATATGAAGAAATTATAATTAAAATAAAAAATTATATAGATAAACTGATTTTTTATTTTTATACCAAAATGGAAGCTTCACAACAACAGAGTAACAACAGACCCGTTGTGCGCTGTGGTTGTGGTTGCCCCGCAGGTCAAAGAACAGAGTTTGTGTGACACAAGTGCCTACTCAGGAAGGAGATGGGAGATGAAACTTTAATAGTGAGGTTGCACTGACACAACCAGCTCAAGAGGCACAGAGAAAAATCCCAGGGTCCAGTAGCTGATCAGAAAGTACAACAAGCTCATCACCACCAAAAAGGTAAATGACGTCACTACCAAGAGGGTGTCTTTGGTGTACAACCCTGTATACCACCACAATAGTGTTCCAGTTACCATTTTGGAGAAGGTGAAGCCTGTCCTTGACACCACATACAAGCCTTTGGGAGTGATAACAAAGGGCAAGATGACAACAAGCAGCCACAGTGTTTCCAAGCCACTGGTGGACAGAAGGTGCTCAAAAAGATTGCTGCATTCTACAGCCAAGTGCCTATGCCCTGTGTTGTGGCTGAGCCTGCGGAGTCTGTGCCCGCTTCCAAAAAGGCCAAGTACCACGTCATCCCCAATTCCACCTGAGAGACATTTATGAGACTCATGGAGGAGACGCCAGACTACAAGAAGGCCACAGCCATTGTTGGTATTTCAGAAAAATCTTCCCATAGGCTCTGTAAAATCTACCTGAAAACAGGTTCTGCTCTCCTTTTGGAGAAAACCAAGCTCAAACTAATCCTATTAGTTAAGGAACACTTGTGGGACCTCTGACAGTGGATTGAGCGGAGCTGCCATCTTGAACTGGAAAATATTCAGTCTATGGTTGAGTTGATTTTCAGGATTAAGGCCTCAATTTCCACATGCTATTGTGATGTGAAGAGTTTGTGATTCTCCTGGAAAAAACTTGGAGTTTCTTCTTATAACTTCAATAGACCAGGCAATATTGTCTACCGTCAAAAATACGCCAAGACAATTGCTGCTCTCAAGGAGAAGGGCACAGTAAAGTTTCTTTTACATCAACAAGTCCTCTTTTGCGTCCTCCATGAGAAACAAGTATGGCTATGTCCCCAAAGACAAAAAAACAGCATGTCCTGGTATCTGGCTATCCGGTCTGTTGCCTACTCAATGGTAGCCCTTCTTGGTTCCCTTGGCATTGAGCCCTATCAAATGATCAAGGGCTCCCATAATAATGGGACCTTTCTGGAAGTTTTCCAATTGGTTTGGGAGCACCTCCAAGTAACCAGTTCTGGTGTCACCAATGTTATTGTATTGGATAATGTAGGGCTCCACAAGGTGAAAGAAATTCTTGATGAGTTCCAGGTGATTGAGCCTGGTGTGAAAATTGGCTCCTAACAATTGGCCACATCTAATTTGTGCCTTTTATTCCTCCCTTCTATTCCTCATTCCTAAACCCAATTGAGGAGATCTTAGGGTGGCTCAAGCAAGTAGTCAAGAAAGAGGCGCCACCTGGGCCTGATAATTTGTTCAATTTGCCTCAGGTTAGTGCCCATACCCTCCCAGTTGAAACCGTGGCTAAATTCTATGGTCACACTGATTTGTCTCTCCCTGTGTGCCTCTCCAAGCAGACAATCAATTAAAGGCTTTGCTATTCCAAATGTTTTTTTGGATCTTATTTTTTAATATCTGTTTTTTATTTAGTTTAATTTATATTGACTTTATTTCTGTGATTCCATGTGTATACCATCAGGTATAATAAAAATTAACAAAACAAAGCCAAATGAATGAATTTAGGAAAAATCAATTTTTAATATTTGTTTTTATTTAGTTTAATTTGTATCTAGTTTCTTATATGAGATCAATTGTATACCATCATGTATAATAAAATTAACAAAGCAAATAAGGATGAATGAATGAACATACAGAAATAATTATTGTTATATAATGATTTTATTTATTGAATATGAATGGTTTGATTAGAGTAGATTTTAAAGAAAACATATGGGTCATTATTTTTCTTGTTATGCCTAAGCGCTGGATTGATTATTTTATAACTTAATTACATTATTCATATTCAAATTATTCAGAAATATTAAAATACAATCAATTTCAAATCTTTAATTGATCTTGGGCTTATATATTTTTAAAAAAAATAATTTATCAATTTTAGAATTGAAAATTGCACCTTATATTATTGCTGGAAATATCTTAAGTGCTACTACATACTACAAGCTAAAAATATTTATGATGAGTTGCATGGGAGAGTAATAGCAGCCCCAAAGCTATAAATGCCATTACCCTATCTTTGGCTCATCATAAATATTCTTAGTTTGTTTCAGAAAAGGTTGTTGTTTTTGAAATACTGATAACTCTATTTAAAATACACCCTCTAGTAAGCTGCCCTACTTCATGAACTTGCCCTAATGCACCGCTAAAATCTTCTGATATTTTTGTTTCTCAGGTATCATCATGTGTGTTGAGCAACTTGTGATATTGCTGATATGTTCAAAGCTACAGATAGATGTTAGCCTTGCCAATGTACTCTACCTAATCCTATGCAAGAGCACTACAGACTACAATAGAATAGAACTTTGAAAATAATTATGTTTATTGATACTGGAGTACAATCTAGCCAGCGGCTGCAATCTATCCAGGTGTAACTATGAACTTTTTTTTGTCCTTTCAGGTGTCTATATCAATATATACTGCAACAATCCTTGTTCTTGTCTTTTCAGACAGTTCTCAGTGGCTACCTTTGCAATAGGTCCATCTTTGCTAGCTACACCTATCCTGATTGGTTGTCCTTGACACGTGATATGCTACTGGCCTTAGCAGGCGTCCATGGCACCTCAGCTACAGCCTACCTCTTCTTGAGCTAGCCTACTGTCATTTATTGATTGGCTGTATCTTACACATCTATTATTGCGCTGGGAAATTACACTGTATTTAGTTGATGCTTAGAAATTGTCCCTGTTCAGCCCTCCTACATTGGAAGGTAGAATTCCGGTATTCCATTTGCAGGGTTTAATCAGTGATCCTTTTCTGGTTGGCAAACCTTCTGCTTATTAATGAAACAAGTTTAATTAGGGATTATACACTGTATAATAGCAGACTCAATCCATTAGTGACTCAAAGGATTATCCGCCATGTAATACTGACCCAAACCAATAAGGAACCCAATTATACGCCGTGTAATACTGATCCAAACTTGGTATTTCTTAGCCATTTGTATATCACTTGTTTGATATGAACATATAAGTCCATCAGGCTGTGTTGAGCTGAGTTGATACAACATCCAGTAGGGTAGAATAGGTGATATACAATTGATGATTTAGTGATTACACACCGTGTAATCAGTGATATTCACTATATTGGCTAACGTTTATATGGCGTATAATAGTTACATCAATTATAATAAAGCAAGCAATATACGGCGTATAATCACATCACATTGGGACAATCAGTGATAATACGGCGTATAATTGTTACATCTATTATAAAAAACTAACAATTACATGGCGTATAATAACTACACTTGATTAAGTGATAACCAAATGATAATACGGCGTATAATTGTTACATCTATTATAATAAACTAGCAATTACACAGCGTATAACTGCCATATCTATTAATATAATGATGACCAGTGATAATAAAGTGTGTAACTGATTAAGATCTGTGTGCAATGATTAACCTGATCATTTGTGGTCAATCAGCCTAATCTCACAATGTGATTTCAAATGATAAGTTATCTCAGAATATTCTGATAAACTTTCAAATGTTATAGGTGAAGTATACAACTTCCCATCTTTCATCAAATATGAAAGATTAATGTGCAGATTTTTAACTTCAAGCTCTCTCCTTATAGGCCTAACTTTTCTCTCATAAATATAAAAGAATGACTTTTGAGAAATATTTGATCCTGATAGCGCTGATTTATATAATTCTTTTCTTTTTTCTTCATGCTCAAAAATATTTTTAATATCATTTATATTCTTAATATAAAGCTGATTTTCTTTCTCTTTTAATGTTTTTGATATTACACCAAAGTGACCATCAACAATACTTTTTCCACACATTCTACAAATCTATTGTATTAAATAGACCCTTTAATGTATTGTGGTGCCTCTTTAAATAGATAATATAAGAATTCATAGGATCTAAAATGATTTCCATTATCAGTCCATACTTTGATATTATTTATTTTTTTAAAATTATCTGATTTAAGAAGACTTATTAGACATTCACCTGAAAACAAAGAATCATGAGACAATATTTGAGATAAAAAATCATGGTATTCATATTTAACTTTATTGTTTTCTTTAAATACCAATGCAAACCCCAATAAAGAAATAGGTCTTTTTGAATAAAAACAGTTATTGGTTTCAATTAGACCACCACTAACTTTTAAATTTTCCTTAAAATCTATGACTATAATACATGATTCATTATCTAGTTCATTGGTATCTTTCTTATATTCCCTATTTTGATGAGCATAAAAGTCTTGGTGCTGATTAATAGCTTTTAAGTCACTGTTTATAGATTCTGGCAATAATAAGTTTTTACTTTCACATTATTCTTTTCTTTTTTCTAATGATGGTTTTAAGTTACAAATATTACACATGTCAGTTTGTTTTTTACTCTTTATTATATTTTTTGGTATTAATTTATAATAAGTTGAAAGTAATATTGAAATTTCATTTTTTATTTTCATATTTCCATATATTTCTTTTTTGTTTTTAATAGAGAATATTTTATTTCAGTTGAATATTCATTCATTTCTTTTTCAATGTCTTTATAAATTTTTTCTGGTGCTTTTTTTGTAAACTGGCTTGTTTCAAAAGAATTTTCCAGTAGTTTTTTAATTATTTTTTGATTATTTCTTTTTTTAATGAATAGTTATTATCTTTTTGGCTTTTTTGTTTAAGCTTACATTTTCATTTTTATTTATTTTTCTTGAGTATTCAAACTCACTTTTAGTTATATTAAATCCCATATCAGTAAGCTCTTTTAAAGAGTAACCGGAAGTAACCAGAGATCTCAAGGCTGGGAGATGCTTTTGAGGAGCATATTTCAGAAGATCCTTTAAGTTGTCAATTATCCCATTTAGTTTCTGATTTTGAATTAAAGGAATGAACTCTGTTTTTCCAAACTCAGTTTGAGTGAGGAAGTGATTGATGAAGGAATTAAGATTGCCTCCAGAAACAAAGAGGAATGCTTTCTTTAGCATAACAATTCTTTCTCTTTTTGTTGATGCTCCCAGTGAGGAAAATGGCTTCATGGCAGAAGTAAAGTTAAAAGATTCCATAATGTTGGATTTTTGATTGCTGATAAAGAGATGCTTTTTAGAGATGCCTTGCAAAAGAGTGCTGGTTGCAGGAATTATATATTTTTGTGAAGATGGTTTGAAGTGAACCTTAAGTGATGCTTTAGCTCTTATATACCAAGCCTTATGACATCATTCTGAAAGAAATGATGTGATAGCTTTATTTACAATTTCAACTTGAATTTATATTTCTAGAATAAATGAAATCCCCAGTTTTCATGCACAAGTGATATATATGTATCAGCTAAGCATTGAATTACATCATATCCTCTTTTTAATATATGCAAATCAATTAAAATGATGTATTAACTTAATTATAACTGTTCCTTATATTTTTAAAATGATAAAATATTAAAGAATTGTATTTAAAAAATGCTTAATTTGAGGTTTGCAGTTCACTTGAACCTCAAAATTCATCTAAACAGCAAATAAATTAACGTCCTAACTTCAAACTACCATAAAATCCTAAATAATTATGCTTTTCAAATAAAATAAAATGCGGAAATAATGCTCTTGATCTTATCTTTAATTTTGTTAAATAAAAATCATATATTACTTTATGAAAATTTTATTTTTTTAGGCTTTAAGCAATCTATTTTATTTCATTATCAAAATAATATAATACAATCTGACATATGCTCTTTTAAATTGCTTTTGCTTTAATATTCAATAGTATATATGTATTCATATTTTAACATCAATGGAAAGATAAGATTCTTAGCTTCATTTTGATAGTTTACATTGTGAAAATATTAACTTTTTGTTGATTTATTACTGTTTTAAATATAAACATTTATAATTTGATTTTTTCATAATTGAACTGTAGTATGCTGCGACTTGGGCAGCATGTGTATTAGAAAATGGCCTAATCCCTAAAATAATGACTCATCTATTTACTATGTGAATTGGTGACAACTACACCCAAGCACAGTGTCTCAAAACTAAATCCAAAAACAAAACACAATAGCAAATCACAATGAAAACAAAATCACTCACTCAGTGTGTGCAATGGATTGTAATCATGAATGATACCAAGGTATCTAAAATAAGACACGAGATCTGAAATACAAATTTTAAAATAATTGTGTTGGGTTTTAATTTGGCGTAAAGCCTTGGAAAATGGGTGGGAATTATTTTGGGTATTCAAAAATAGGCATTGTAAAACCAGAAACAACTAATTAAGACATAAAAAATATATAATTGGGATATTGGGTGGGAAAGAATATTAATTGAATATCCATATTCAGATAAAAGCAAAAATTAAAATTAGGGAGTAACTTAATTAAGTTTTATTTAATATTTTATTAAATTTTAAAATGGAAGGAACACAGCAACAGAGTACCATTGCACCCATTGTGCACCGCGGTTGCAGTTGCCCCTGTGGGTCAAAGAACAGAGTTAGTGCAACACAAATGCCTACTTGGGAAGGAGATGGGAGAGGAGAGTTTGATAGTGACGCTGCGCTGACACAGCTGTTTTGAGGAGCACAAGCTGCTAGGGTACAGAGCATAAACCCTTGGGTCCCCAAGCTGACCCGGAAGCCCACCAAGGTTACCTTCACCAAGAAAGTTAGAAACAAGGAGGTAGAACTTACTTCATATGTGTTTGACGTTGTGTACCGGCAAGAGTCAGTCCTGTCAGCCATGCTGGAGAAGGTGAAGCCTGTACTTGATACTAGCTACAAGCCCTACGTCAGTGATGGCAATCAGGAAGAGGACAAGGAGCCTGAGCTCTTCAGAACTGATGAGGGATAGTTGGTGCTAAAGAAAGTTGTAGTGTTCTACACCAAGATACCCATGCCTTGCAAGCCAGTCCTTGAGCAGGATCCCAATTCAACTACTCCTGCTAAGCCCGCCCAGAAGCACATCCTCAACATCAAACACATCATACTGCTTAAGCTAATGTTTGAATCTGGTGACTAAAAGGCGGCCGCGGCCATTGTTAGAGTGAATTCCAAGTATGTTAGCAAGACCTTCAACAAGTTCATTGATACTGGCCAAGTCCTTGCCGCGGAGAAATCCTTGCGCATTTCCACTATGCTCACCAAGGAGCACAAATGGGCAATCCACCAGTGGATAACCCGGGACTGCCATCTTGAACTGGCAAATATACAGGCCATGGTCAAATCTACTTTTGGGGTTGAGGCCTCAATTTCCTTTTACTACCATCTGCTCAAAGGAATGTGCTTTTCCTGGAAAAAGTTTGGGGTATCTCCCTATAATAGAAACAGCCCAACCAACATCAAGACTCGTAAAAAATACACTGAGGCATACACTGCCCTCAAAGCCAAGGAGACGGTTAATTTCTACTACATTGACAGATCAGCATTTGCCTCGCCAATGCGCAATGGGTGTGGGTATGTCCCAAAAGGCTTCAATGACAGTATGGCTCAGCGTGCTGCAGTCCGCGCCACAGCCTATTCAATGGTGGCTCTCCTCAGTCCAAAGGGGGTTGAGCTGTACCAAATGATTTTGGGATCTCACAATTGCTGGACCTTCCTATCATTTCTCTGATTGGTCCAGGAGCACCTGAGGCGCACAATCCCAGGCTTCACTAACGTAATTGTACTGGACAATGTTGGTCTCCATAAGGTGGCTGATATTCTCGAGGAATTCCCAATGATTGACATCAGCATTGCAGTGGGCCCCCAGCAATTGGCCACAGCAAATTTGCGCCTTCTCTTCCTCCCTGCCTTTTTGCCCTTCCTAAATCCCATCAAGGAAGTCTTTGGGTGGCTCAAGCAAGTTGTCAATCAAGGAACCCCAACTGGGACTGAGGACCTGTTTATTTTGCTACAGGCCAGGATCCACACCCTCCCAGCTGAGACTGTGGCCAAATTCTATGGCCACACTGATTTGTTTATCCCTGCATGTCTTGCCAAACAGCCAATCAATTAAAGGCTTAGTGTGTCCAACTTTTTTATATTCTCTAATTTACTATTCAAGATTTATTAATTATCATTTTATATTTAGATGTTTCCAAGCCCACAATCACATTCAGCAGGACCATCAGTGAAGGTTAGTAATTTTTTATTCATAATCATTTTTTATTATGGAATCTAAGGGTATCCCAAATGCTTGATACTGGATTACGCAAAATGTATTTATATCACTTTTGTCAAAAAAATACAAAAATCAAATTAAAAAAGTTAAATGTAAAGTGTAAAAATTAGAAGTAGATATTATTGACATATATTATTATGCTTTTATCAAGACCTTCCCTGGGATATATTTTGCAAATCTTGCTTGCTAAAATAAGACTTGAAAAATTATTTATAATAAAAATAATCTAGAGTATAAATATGTTATTAATATAGAGAAAAAATTAAGAGCACCTATAATGGGTTCAGCAGTATATACCCACCCCACAATGGAGGTGGCGCACAACCTTCACTGCCACACTGTGAACATTGGATACACCCTTATTGAAGTATTTTTTCCTTCTGGTAAAAGGGAGGATGGTGAGGTGGGGATGGAGGAGCAGATTTTCTGGCAGGGCTTCAAACCCGTAAATTCCAGCCAGGACCCGGGCGTCCTGGATAATGTGGTCCACCAAGTTGTATCCAGGGGGACCTTCTTCCCATCCAGGGAGAGCCAGGCCTTTTTAGTCCCACAGAGGACCCTGTCCAGGTCCTCTACAGATGCAGCCATCCCAAAGTAGAGGATGAACCCCAGGTAAACAACAAGATGAAGCCTTTGCTGGGCAAAGGCTTCTGTAAACTCACAGAGCTTATTATACACAGTACTAATATTCTTCTCATGCTTTGTCTTGGCAAATGTGAGCTCCATTGCCAGAGGGACCCCTGTCTTGTTGGCACTCCAGGTCAGCCCAAAGTCCAACAGGAGAATTTTTGTCTTCTTTACAGCTTTTATGTCTGCAACAGCCAGTTTTGACACTGCTTGCCCAAATTTGTCCAAGAGGTAAGAGATGGTATGCTCTACTGGGAAGCAGAAGTGGGCAGCCGCATGGGCTTGGCCCATTTCTGGTACATTCTTGAATGGGAACGTCTCCAGGATGTCCCAAACAAGCTCAATGGGGTTTATACAGTAAACTCCAGTGAGGGATACTGAGTCCAGGCGGACTAATTAGGCATACTTGTAGGCAGTAACTGCCCACTCAGATGCCCCCTTGGTGTGTGTCAGCTTGGCTAGTGTGTTCCTTGTCATCAGAAAGGTACCACAGACCCTGTCCTCAAGCTCCTGCAAGACAGGGGGGACAGATAGAGCTGTTTGGCAACATGATTGGCGTAGTTGGTATAAAATGTGGCAGGGACAAAATGAACCAAGACCCCACGGAGTTCACTGTCAATGTTTTCTACCAAAAAAAGTAAGTATTTTGAATTTTTTATTAATTATAATTTTTTATGTACCTTTGCGGGTTTCCTCCTTGCCTATGACTTTGGCAGGCTTTGCCATTCTTGGCGCAAGAAGTTGTGCAGGCAAATCTTTATCCTCTGTCCTTGCCTGCTTGGTTGGTTTTAGGTGGGCATACATTTCAGAGTCATCCATCCAGAAAGACGGCACAGAGAGGGCAAAGGACTTGAATTGCAAGCACTCAATCACTTTTTTTATTGTTGAGCAGGCGCTCAATGGTATTCTCTGATGTATCAGGCATTTAGGTCATTAATGCCTCGGATGTCATCCTGTCAAGTTTCTTGCCTTTGAGGATGTCAGCCTTGACTTTTGCTTTGACCTTGTGGTCAATTTCTTTGATCTCTGCAGCTCAGAGTCAAGATCCTTCAAAAGCTTCTCCAATTCTCTCATTGATTTTTTACTAACCTTTCCATATGTTTTTATAGCTTTCATCTCAATAAAATCTGTATATTTCTGATACTATTGCCTCTTTGTTTATACCTGTTTTTTCACATTACTCCAATATCCCATTTTTCCCCATTGTGTATATGTTTTACGCTCATCTCAATATGTGTTGTTTATCTTTGTGTTGGCATTGTTTCCTTAATTGCCATATTATTTTTGGCACTTTGCACAGCCCCTTGTGAAAATATTAACAACAATTTGGTGATCAGCTAAATTTGAATTAGAAAATTATAGGTTAATTGCATTTAGGTAAATTTGTTACTGATCCAAATTCAAAACCTTAATAATAAACTTTAAGCCAATCATGAGCTGTGTGATAAAGTGATTGTTGTGACATAAAGGGTCATTCAATAATTCTTGGTGCATGTGCGCTAATTAATATGCTTGGCTGGGTGATTTGCCTTTGTGTGCCATTGCCGCTGTGGCAAGTTGTTGATGGACTAGTTCCCAATCAGCTGCTGGGTTAGCACTAGTCCACCAACAACTTGCCACAGCAACAATGACGCACAATAGAAAAACAACCAGCCAATCATATATATTAGCGCACATGCATCAAAGCGTTATTGGGTGACCCTTTATGTCACAATAATCACTTTATCACTTGGCTCCTGATTGGCTTAAAGTTTATCATTAAGGTTTTTAATTTGGATCAGTAACAACTTTATCTAAAAACAGTTAACCTATAATTTTCTAATTCAAATTTAGCTGATTTCCAAATTGTTGTTAATATTTTTACAAGGGGCTGTGTTTGGGTACTAAAAATAACTGTGTTCTGGATCTAGATACACGGCATAGTAAATATATGATTTTATAGAAATAAGCTGAACATAAAGAATAAAACCAACTATAAACAAAGAGAACATGAACAATCAAAATTCAAAAAAAGATAATATAAATAGAAAATGTTTGGCAACAGGGGGTTTATTGGGGCGGGGAAGAGTGATGCCTAGTAGGCGGAATGACACAGGAAGGAAGACGTAGAAGCAGTGCTGGCCTGGGGGGTCTGGGATTGGGTGGTTGGGGCTGGAAGGTGGCGGGTGGTGGCGGGAGTAGGGGTAGGGGTAGGAGGATTGCATGTGATGGCTGCCATATAACGCTTGTCAATTTCCTCATTAGTCATTGGCTGGATGAGCTGGTAGGTGGTAGTGACCTGAGGTGAGAGGCGCTTATTTTTGTTTGATTGGTTGCCCATGTTCATGTGGAAGACAATTTTGGCAAACAAATCAGCCGCCATTTGGCGGCCAAAGAGAGAATTGTGATCAAGGACCCCAAGATAGAGGTTGTTGAAAGCCTGAGGGCATCACTCCTGTAGTGTGGATCCAATGTTAAAGAAGACAACATCAGCCAGATGGATGTCTGTGTGGCTGGTGGGGTATACTGAGGCCTGGTGCCCACATCCCTGAATGGTCTTGAGGGCAGTGGAGCTACCCTCCATTTGGTGGCTCAAGAAAACCTGATGCTTTGAATTTGAGCCATCCCAGAAGTTTAGTAATCCACTGAGGATGTGGCTGTACAAGTAGCCATTGGTGAAATCTGTGTTTGTCTGATAGTAGACAAAATCCTTGGCTGAAACATCCAGAAATGCACCAATGAACGTCCCCTTCTTGACCTTTTTCCTTCTATTCTTGGCAGTGGCTTTTCCTTGGGCGCCAAAATTGCCAAAAGCTATGAATAGCTTATAGTAAGAGATGAAAATGATGTCATCTGACAAACTTGTCAGGCATCAGACCAGGGTTGACTCAATGTTAATATCATACAGGGAATTCTCAGCGCCATCCCATTAGTTGCTGGCAAAATAGGTAAGAACCCATATGGAAGCCACCTTTCCGTGCATCCAGAGCTACACCATACGCTCAGAGACCCATATGTTATAGTGCGCAAGCTGTTTGCGGACCTGGGTTAGGGGAAGCTTGGGGTCCGGCTGGAGGAGGTCAAGCATTATTGGGTAGGCCTTTGTTATCTGGGACTTGGGGGCCTTCTTTGGCTTCTTGGCCGTCCTGATCAGATTCCCCTTGTTCATTAGGCTGTTGAACTCCCGCATTATGGTGGCTCAGGTAAATTGTAACTGGGCGGCAATCTGGTCCCATGACAGACCCTGTAGGTTTAGTGCCACAATTTCCTGGAGAATTTGGGCGGTGATGATTTGTCATTTGGGGCGCTGGGCCCTGGGAGCTGAAGCCTGATTGGCTGTAGGGGGAAAGGTTGGCTAGCGGCAGGAAGATGTTCCAAATCAAGGTTGCCATCCTGATTGGTTGGTTGGCGGGCAGCTTGTGTGGGGGTGGGTATGGGAGTGGGGCAGAGCTAGACGCAAAGTGACTATTGAACAAGTCAAAGCCATATGGGTCAGGGGTCAGGTCAGCTTCCTTGTTACCTGCCTCAAAGGCTTGGGTGTAAACAGGTGCCTCCACGTCCTGAACCTTGCCTCCATTGAAGCTGGCTTGGCTGCTGGCGCTGTTGAAGATGTTGCTGTTGAAAACCTATTTAAAAAACCTAGGATAAAATCACTAAAAGTATAAATTTTAAAATTTAATGATTTATTTTTATTGTAATCTTGAGTCCATATTTGGAAGGTTCTTAAAACCATTCCATACAATTCTGGAGCCATGAAAATGAATAAAATGCCTCTGTTTCTAAATGGGGTAGCTGGTGATTGGCTGTTAAACTGTTATATTTCTATTTTAGGCTGCTCATACTACACATCTTGTGTGAGTCTATTTTGTTTTGTGCTTGTGGAATCTTGCTTCTAGATTGCTCCAATTTTGTTTACTTTTTAGTCCTTTTGTTGGTGCCTCATATGAATCCTGATTGGATTATAATATACTCCAGAATAGCATTCATCCATTTCACTTGTTGCGTCAGTTCATTTTGTCTGTGGTTTGAACTACACCGCTTGATGTTTGATATAATTTTGTATAATGGGCTAGTGAAATTTTGTTTTTTGTTTGAAAGTTCATTTATTAACTGAAATTTTATAAGTCAATTGAATCCTGAATCTTGTGCGACTTGGATTCCGTTCAAATCTGAAATTATTTTATTTGAATATGAAGCATTTTTGGTTGTTGCCATAGCTTCTAAAACTACTGTACCAAATCCATTAACATGAACAGATGATGATCCTTTGCGGTGGATGCCTTGTTTTGGCGCTTGACTCATTACCAGGATCAAGCCACCCCTTCTTCCATCCAACTATGTGATCAACAATCACGTTATTGGTATCCATTGATCCACTATGACTATATAATCACTATCTCTCAATAAATATTATTATCTAGCTTCCAAATATTTTTTTCCCTTGTAACTCTGCTAAAACAGCACAGTTACGCCATGATCATATGTTGCTCTATCTGAGACTTAATAAAATTAAGTATAGGATCTAAGTTTGATAGGGACTGGAAGGGAGCCACAAGGATAACCATAATTAAGCGGTGATATGATTGATATCCAGTGGAAACTAAGAGCAGAGCTTGACTCAAATATAGACTGGGTGGGTTTGAGAGCAGCACAGGGGATTCACACTGCCAATCAGCTTTTGAACGGTAGCTGACACGTATTAAGGAACAACTAACCTCTGTGGAAGCCTAACCCAGTTCAACTCTGGAAGGAGAATGGATTGAATTGACATAATTAGGTAATTTAAGTTGAACTTTGAGCTGTAAACTGACTGTTGACTTCTCCTTAGAGTTCTGGGCTCAATCCCCATCCTGGGCATTATTGACCCAGCGCGGTTGACCAGGAGATACTTTGTTAGTTTCTGAGGGGCATGAAACTTGAAAAATGGACTCTTACTAATAAAGGAAATATTGGGGTAGTCAGGAAGAAATTTCCTGACAGTACATGGCACTTCAGCTACCGCCTATGCTCTTCTTGAGCTAGCCTTCTGGCAATTATCAATTGGTGGTATCTTTAAGCGCCTATTACAGCACTAGGAAACCACAGTGTATTTGGTTGGTGCTTAGAAATGGTCCCTGTTCTATCCTCCTACTTTGGGGGGTAGAATGTTGGTATTTCCGTCTCCCTGTTTAGGATTTAATCAGTGATTCCTTTCTGGCTGACAAGCCCTCTGCTGATTAAGATGCTGGTTCAAGTTGGAGATTATACGCCGTATAATAGCTGACTCAATCCAATATCAACAAGTGGATCATCTGCCATGCAAGACTGACTCAAACCAATGAGGAACTAATTATATGCTGTGTAACGCTGATGCAAACTTGGTATTTACTAGCCTTTTGCACATTGCTTGTTTGACATATGCATATACGCCTTTCAGGCTGGGTGGGACTAAGTAGATACAACGTTCAATGGGATGGGATGAGAGGTATACAATTGATGATCTAGTGATTCCACGGCGTGCAATCACTGATAATTGCTATACTGGTTAACAATTATATGACGTATAATAGCCATATCAATTATAATAAACTAGTGATTATATGGTGTATAATCAGTACCCATAGGAATGATAATCAGTAATAATATGGTGTATAAAGTTGCATCTATTATAATAAACTAATGATTACATGGCGTAAATTTACTACACTTAATGAAGTGATAGTTGTCAGGGACCCACTTGACAGGGAACAGGTTCCTTACCTGGTGGACCAAAGCCCCTAAGTTGAGCCCTGCAATTACTGATCCAATAGGTACCGTGATCATGGCAAGATGGCCCAAATAAGCAAATCTACCCAACATCAAGCTGAACCAACCCAATAGATAATACCCTACCAAGTATGTCAACAGGTAGAAAGATGGGTTGGGTCTAACCAGAGAGGGTTTTACTGGAGGAGGAGGAGTGGTGTTGCAACCATAATAGAACTTTCTTCCCCAGTGACTGGAGGGATACTTGAACCACATGTTGGCCAGAGACTCCTTCTGATGGGCATCATTGGGAGAGGAATTATGCCAGTCAGAGGTGGGGGTAGGTTTTTCAAGACCTAATACAACTGTAAGCAGGAGGACTAGAAACCAGAACAGGAATAAGATTCCTTTCATGGTTTCAAATGAGGGATCAAAAGATAAGTGTGGGCAGAAGTAGAGTAATATAAGTCTTTATTATTGGAACAAGTGGAAATGATAGAAATAACTCTTTTAAAAATACCAAAAGTGTGAGGCTGGGCCATTTAAGAGGATCTTATGATAGGAGGGGATTCAACAGTTATTTTCATGAGGATAATGTTTAGAAATAATACCTGTTGCATGTCTGCCTTAATTTCAAACTGAATGGTTTGTATAGTTTAATGGCTACAATATATGAGACAAGAGCAAGCCACAAGATTGGAGACAATTAAGTGGCTTAAAGGCTTAAGGCTAAGGAAATTCAAGTATAGAGCCATATAATTATGTAGAGCCTTAGATTTGAGAGCAGCAGAGTGACCCAAGGCAGCCAATCAGGCTTTGAGTGTATAGTGACATGTATTAAACGGTTATTTAATATTTATGGAGCAAAACCAATGTCAGAAAGAAGTTTGAATGAAAAGAATCAATATAAACAGGTAATATAAAATCATCCAGAGAATATACACTAACAGTTGACTTGTCTGTAGGGTTCTGGGTTTGATCCCCGTCCAGGTTAGTGTTCAATGTAATGGTGGTGTCTAGATTCTGATTGCTGGCTCTTTTCACTTTGTTATCTTGTAAGGAATTACCCAAATAATTGATGTAGTCAGGGAAAAAATCCCTGACAATAGTCTAGGGATAATGTGGCATGTAGCTGATAAAGATCTGTGTGCAAGATTAGCCTGATTATTTGTGGTCAATCAGCCTAATCTCACACCAGGAAACCTGGGCATCCAAGCCTTAACTAGACAAGAATAGATTTCATTATGTATCACCCAACCTGGATGTTTTTTTGCCAGTTCTGCTGTACCAGAAACCACCTGGTACCCTGCATGAGCAGCTCAAACTTCCCCCAGGGGTATATAGAGCCAGCTGGGAAACATAAAGGCCAGGCTATACCGCTGACCTGGGTTATGTAGAGGGGGTCCCAATAGGGATCTCTGTCTGTTGGCGGCCTGGTCATATCCCTGTACCTGGGCTTCTGGAGCTTTGACAGGTGGTCTGGATTTTCCAGCCTTGCCCCTGACCACATCTGTAAATTCACTGCCCCCTTTGGCTTTGGATAGGACTGTATTTCCTCGTTGCACAAAAAAGACCACTCAAAGTCCAGCAAAACCACTTAATTCACTCAATGATTTAGCTCACACAGTGGATGAAAGATTTGTGTTGGCATACCCTGTTGTGAATAACGGCATTCACCATGTTTTGATTTCGCCTTTGGTGGGCCATTGCAAAGACGAATCTCTTGTTTTTGCTTTTGACTCTCAAAATGAACTGGCTTCTGCTTCAGGAAATATGATTGTTTGGTTTCCTGACTCTGCACAACTCACTTGCCCCACTCATGCTTGTGGTGAGTGATCCTACCATCCTGGTAGTGTTTTGTGGTATTCTCAACCACTATATATTCCATTTCCATATTCACCAATAAAATTGAGTTCTATTCACATTTTTGTCTTTGTGTCTTCTGTACTTCTGCGCCTCTCTCTAGCCACGCCTAGCAGAGATTATTCATTCCAGGGCCGCAAGGTAAACGCAATTGCCTTCCCTGTCATCTAACCAAGACTTAGTACAAATCCAATCCTAAGGTTAGGATTCCCTGTTGTGTGTCTGTGCCGCGCCTCAGAACACAACAAAAATGGTGCTCACTACAGGGGCTGTAAGCTCCTTGGTTATCCCTTTTACATCTACGTTTGCAGGTCCCTTGCCTCTGCCTATTTAGGAGTCAACCTTGCCTGAAATTACCAGCCCTCCTATTGAGGAAGACATTTCCAACCTGCCTATTGTCCCTACTGTACTGAACCTTGGGAATGGTTCCTGCCTAGTTACTTACCCTATGGTAACCCCTGACTTGGAAAAAGTCATGGCGGTAGCCCCTGGGATAGCTCAGGACGGGGCCATCCCTTGCCTTCAGCTACAGTTTAGCTGTGCCAAATATTATGAGTTAATTGTGGCCCCTCAGTTCCCACAACATCTCCTCTCAGCAGCTGGCTCCGCTGATCATCTGCTGTCATCCTTTGTACAGCCCACCTTGGCCCACCACCAGATGGTGTTGGGACTCCACGTCCAAGAAATCTCGTCTCTACAAGCAGCTGTTACCCATCATTGGGACCAGTTTGCTGCCTACCAACAGTGGATTCATTCCCTGTTCTCCCTGATATCTGACAATCAGCGTGATTTGGTCACCTCTCAAATACGTTTAGTCAATTCCATCAAGCAAATACGCCAGTTCATCCCTGAGTACGTTAGGGAGCAACTACATGAGTTTCACCAGTTAGAACAACCCTGGCAAACTCAAGTAGACTCCACCCTAAACGCTTATCTCTCCAACTTTGAGCGCCTAGTGCAACAGCTCAATGCATTTAGTGTCTATTCCTTTGAGCAATTGCAACAGGTAGCTGACCTTGCCGCCCAAGGTCTAAATGAACTCAGTGCAGAATTTGATCAAGAGAGAGCTACCACTGCTGCTGCTATAGCCAAACTTCAGAGTCAGGTGAATGAGCTGTCTACTCCCAAACCTGATGCCCCACCTTCTCCTCCTGCTGATGATCTGGTGGACAGAGAGCAGAGGATCTGGGAGGCCATCCAAGAATTACGCGCTTCCACTTGTAGCCAAGGACGTCCTACTGAAATGCCTCAACCTGACACCCAGGTTCTTGCGCTGACTGCTCAGGTTGCTGAACTACAGCAAGAAATTGCTGCTTTACGTGAGGTAGTGACAGCCGCCGCTAGCCCACTCAGGGTTAACAAGGAGGATGGCTGTTGTCCTGGGTTGGCGGGGGCTCCTCAAATCCACTGTGCCAGAGAGTTGATTGCCCTAGCTAATGAGGTGGACCATTTGAAACAAGAGCAGACTGAGTTGGACAGAGACATACAGGAGATGAGTGAGTTGATCAATTTGGTAAACAACAGATTTGCCTCTTGCCTATCAGTGGGGCCATTCCTTACTTTGAGGCTGGCTGAGCTCTCCACTGTTGTCACTACCCAAGGACAACGCCTAGATGTTACTGAACAACAGACCACTCTAGCCAACACTACGGGTGCCAGAACCACCAAGACTCTAATGACCCTTGAAGAAAGTGTTTGACAACTATGGGCTAGACAACCCCCCTCCAAATCTGAAGCTGAGTTCTCCCTGCGCATAAATGTACTTGATAGCAGCAATGGTGGTCCAGATCCTGAGGCACACTTCAAGCCTACTTTTAAGCAAGTCTTTGATCCCAAAACCTCGACTATTGCAGCTTTCTTAACTATTTACAAGACTGCCATGAGACAAGCATCAGATGAAGTTAAGAAAGAACATATTCTGACCTGCCTACACCCGACCTGTCAAGAGGTAGTTGTACCAGAGCTGTTCACCATCAAGACCTGGGAAGACATGAAACAACTCCTGATTGACAAGTTTGGTGGTGATCTTAGCCTGAAGGTAAAAAAGGATGCTTTCATGCACATATCCTTCAAGCCCAAAGAGACATTAGCTGAATTTGCAGACAGATTTTACATGGAGTGACAACAGTTAATAACAAGCAGACAATTGATGGCGCATGAAGCGTATATGGCCTACACCCAAGCCCTCAAGGTGAATCAACTCCTATGCCTTCATTTCAAGGCCCACAAGGCTATGCTGTCCTCCATGAAAAGTATAAAGACACTGCTCCAAGATATGCATCTTACCCATTCTGGGGCAGTTGTTTGGGAAAGTTGTGCCACTTCCAACTCTGGCTCCTCTTCTCGCGGCTCTTGTATCCTCACTATGAACTCCCAAAATCCTCCTCAACATCAGGGTTACCACAACTGCGGTCAGATAGGCCACCACTCTTGCATCTGCACCAATCTGCGGGTTGAAAGAGCTGATCCCAAGGATCAGTCGGGAAAAGAACAGTCAACCTAGAGGCAGAGATGCTCTTGGTTGACAATTCTTCCCAGTCTCCTTCTATACCTCTGCCTGCTACTGACTCTGAGCCTGCTGATGATGAGGCTCCTCCTATCCTCCTTCTGTTCCATGAAATTTCTGATGATTATGATGTGGATGAATCTGATGTTGAAGACCCTGATGCATACAGGTATTCTGTTCTTGCTGTCCCAGAGACTATTGCAGTTCCCTACAAGCTGTGATCTGGGAAGACTACAACTACCACTAAGCCCTCTTCTGAGGCCAAAGCAGTTGTCTCCTGCCCCTATCTTACTCAGGCAAAACGGTCCCCTGTATTAGTGGAATCATCAGAGGAAGCTGCTGAAGTCGCAGACGCCGTTTTCAAGAATGTATCTGTCTCACTCCCTCTCCAAACTGTATATAAGGAGTTTTTGGGACTACAATGCATGATTGAGAAATGGGACAAGGAACTAGCTGAGGCACAGGATATATTAGCTGTTCTGCCACCCTTTGGAAGCACCACCACCTGAGTAGAGATATCTATCCAAAAGGTCAAGATCAAAGCCGTCCTAGACACCGGTTCTCCGGTCAAAGTTGTTTCTTCTAAACTGATGAAGAAGCTTAAGCTGGCCCCTGATCTCAACTACCATCAATCCTATGGCACCGCTGGTCTCTCCATGACTTGCGCCATTGGTGTGTACTCTGCCTTACCAATGTAATTTGGTAAACTCCTGTTGGCTGTGCCAGCTGTTGTTCTAGAAAATGAGAGCTATGACCTTTTGGTTGGTACCCAGTCCTTTGGGAATATAATGGGATCATCAACCTAAAGGATGGTTATCTTTCTATCCTAGGGTACAAAGTCTCTCTGATCTTTGAGGAGCCAATCAAAGTTCCTGGTAAACGTTTGAAGACATGTACTCTGGAGTACCCCACTGGAGTTTTTACCCTAAAATACCAAACACATTCCACAAACATGAAGTGTCCTCCCATGGCTTGTACTGCAACTGAGGGAACCCCTCTCATGGCCACGTCTGCTGTCACCATCTCCCCAGGCTCTCAGGCTATCCTAGACTCCCAGATATCATATGAACTACCTAAGCGGACTTTCTTAGAGCTGTACTCCCCTCCTTTGCTGGGGCAGAACAAGCCTTACCTTTGTCCTGGAATTCTGGACGTTTCCCACAAGGATCCTGTTCAATTACTAGTTGCTAACCTTACTGCACTTCCTATGACTGTATCCAGAGGACAGGTTTTTGGTTACGTAAAGTTGTTAAATGCTCCTGATGTCTTGTCTCTTCACCCTTTTGGGACATTTCAAGACTTTAACCTACCCAAAGACAAGCCTCAAGTCCTATCTATGTTCACTGCCCAAGACTTCCCTCAGTTGTCCCTGGTCCAACAGAAAGAGGTGCTTGATTTACTAGACCAGTTCTCAGACATTTTTGCTAAAGATAGTACTGATTATGAGCTAGCCAAAGGTGTGATTCATCAGATTGACACAGGAGATGCTCCCCCCTTTAGCGCCAAGCCATACTGCCACAGCTGAGTGGAAGATGTGCATGTTGCAACCGAGGTTCAAACCTCGCCTTCTAACGTATCTTATGATACACAGGGGGCGCTCAATGAGTTGCCCCTTGACGTATCTAACGTTATGAATGAATCTGATGGCAATGTCAAATGGCAGGCACTCCATCCTAATTAGGAGTGTTGCCAATTTGACCTACTGATCCCCGCACAAGTTATTCCTTGGCTCCAAACCCTACATGGAACTCCCCACTATGCCACCCCCTTGTGGCCTTGTGGCTTCCCCATTTAGTATATTAATCACAATATCCTACAATAAACAATACCTTATTCTTATTATTCTGTCCTTTCCTATTGGACTATTGTCTTCCCCAATTCCAAATACTGAATCCTCATTGGTTCAGTTGCAACATTGGTAGCAGAAGTAGGTTCTGACCTATTTCAAAAACAAAATTCCCCCCAAGAAAGGACAGAGTACGGGCCGCATGGCTACTCCACAACAAGAGACATTCCTTCCAATCCCCAAGGGGGACATTCCCAAAGCATATGTCATCTATCAAGATCAGTTAGTTCTTACCAGTGTATACAATTGGCTCCGCCTCGGGCAGCGTGACGCTAGCGTAACCCCGCCACAGTTGGATCTGTTGCAACGGATGCTCAACCTCCAACTAGAGTTCTTCAATGGCAGTGTCAAAGGAGCTGAAATTGTCAGTTGGCTCCAGTCTACTGAAATGCGCCTCTGTATCTGTCAGGTTCCCAAGTCCATGTGGGTTGCCACTGCATCTGGCTGCCTTACGGGGCCCGCCGCCGTGTGGTTCACCAACTGGGCCAGCCAGGAATTTGACGTCACCTGGGCAACATTTCAAGATGCTGCCAAGTCCCAATATAGTGAAACCTTCTCCCCCATTATCTTAGGGACTCCCCTCCTAGCCATCAAGCAGACTGGCTCTGTCCCTGAGTATCTTGCCGCGTGGCAACAAGCCCTAGCTGCTGCCCCCAAAGCAGTGACTGATGGGAACACCATGTTGCTCACCCTCATTGTCAATGGGTTAAAACCCCATATTTGCAAGTGGGTTCCTGTAGGCCGCTGCACCTCTATTGATAACTGTTATAAAGTCATTGTAGAGGCCAGTAACCAGGCTTCAATGGGCTTCTGCCGCACCAACAATACTCCACCCTAACCACGACCTGCATCTAACAATGGCCAAGGTCAAGTGGGCTGTTGCCAACCTTGACAGCAAGAAGGTGCAGCTAAACGCCCCCGCAAGGGAGAGCTCCAGCTAGTGCTAATTGAGGACCAGGGAAAAGCCTGGTGGTTGTAACAACAAGAGGCCTTACAACCCCAACTGACCCGCCCTCTCAGCCCTTGCTTGCAAAGAACTCCCGCGACTACCATCTTCACAAGGTCAAAACCCTAGACGTCTTTCAGGTCCATAGCAACGGCCCTGTGTTGCAAGCCGTCCACTCCTCAAATAAAGTAACACGCTTGTCCTATCCCTTTTGTTTCCGTGGGAACACCCACAAGCTACTGATAGATACCGGGGCCAATCACACCATGGTAGATCAAGCGTTCACTGACTCCCAGCAATTAGATTGAGTACCCAGCAGATTCAAAGCAGTAAGCATAGCTGATTCCCGCAGGATTGCCATCACCCACAAGACGGTACCCTTCTCTATAAGAATGGGGAACATCCAGGTTAAGCTCTCTGTACCAATCATGACAGGCCTCAGCCACACCGTAAATGCTGGCCTCAACTGGCTCCGGCATAACCGCCCTTACATAAACTGGGATACCTCTGTCATCACCCTCAATAGAAATGGGGTGGGTTTTCAGATTTACCCCATGGAAATGAACAAACTACTACATGACACTGTGTTTGTCAGAATGGCAGAAACAGGCTCATACAACTTCAAGGGGGGAAACTAGAATTTAACCAATTTTCAGCCAAAGTTATCTGTGCAGAATCATCTGCATTCCCTCCCTTGTCAACATCAACACCACCAGCGCTAGCTGCACTCCTTGAGGAGTACAAGGACGTATTCAGTGAAACACTCAAACAACTACCTCCACCCGGGGAGATCCAGCACGCTGTACAACTTCAAGGATTGTTACCTAAAGCACAACCATTATACCTTCTCACACCAAAGGAAGATGAAACCCTCCGCCAGCACCTTGTGGACGCGCTTGATAAGGGATTCATTTGCCCCTTGCTCTCTCCATACGGGGCGGCGGTCTTCTTTGTAGCTAAGAAGGATGGGTCTCTTTGCCTGGTCACAGACTACCGCGCCTAAATGAGGTGACAGTTAAAAATAAGTACCCCCTGCTGCTGATTGACAACCTGTTTGATACACTTGCAGGCGCAAAGGTCTTTAGCAAGATTGATCTCACCGCAGGGTACAACCAGGTCCGCATTGCACCAGGGGATGAGGCAAAAACTGCCTTCCGCACACACTACAGGTTGTTTGAGTGTTGTGTCATGAGCTTTGGAATGACCAACACTCCCTCCACCTTTGCCATGTTGATGAACAAAGCCTTTGAGGAACTGATTGGGAAGTGTGTGGTTGTGTACCTTGACAACATTATTGTCTTCAGTCAAGATCAAACCACACATCTCCAACACCTCTGAGCTGTCCTCAACACCCTTTAGGAAAACCAGCTAAAAGCTAAACCCTCCAAATGTGAGTTTCTCAAGTTGGAATTACTATTCCTTGGGCACACCATCTCTGGCCAAGGGATAAATCCCAATCCTTTCAAAATCAAGGCAATCACTAGCATGCCGCCCCCCACTGATGTGGGCCAAGTGCAAACATTCCTGGGCATGGTTGCCTATGTACGCAAGTTCATCCCCAATTGCGGGGAACTAATTGCACCTCTCACTGAGCTCCTCAATACCAAACAACGCTTTCATTGGACCCCTGCCAGAGATCAAGCCTTTGATACGTTAAAGCAAAGGCTCACAACAGCACCAGTACTGCAGTTCCCCAACCAAAACCAACAGTACAAATTTGAGACTGACGCCTCTGACAGGGCCATAGGGGGTGTGCTAAGGGTAGAAACTAACAATGGCGTCTTCCTCCCTGTAGCATATGAATCCCAGAAGCTCACTGACTTGAAACAACATTATCCCATCCATGATAAAGAGCTGGCAGACATTGTACACTGCGTTGAGAAGTGGCGCTGTTACTTGGAAGGTGTGACCTTCCCACCCCGCGTTCTGACGGACCATAAGTCACTCCAGTATTTCAACACGCAGTCCCATCTGATGCGCCACCAAGCAGGATGGGTTGAACGTCTGTCCCCTATCAATTATGCATCAAATATAAGCCTGGAAAAGAGCTCATTACAGCCGACACTATTTCACAACTCCATGTAGCGTCCATCACTGGGGACAATGGTCTGGACCCCAACTGGCCCATGCTCTACCTGCGCCCTGAGGCAACCTGCTACAAGGGCCTTAACTTGGTCACCATCTCCAAGCTGAAGGATAACAAGAGTCAGTTCACCATTGATGCTGGAAACGTCTGTTGCCAAGCAGAGACAGGCAAGAAGACGCCGTATATTCCCACCACACAACGAGGAGACACCATCTTACACTACCACCAAACCTTGGGTCACATCAGAGGGCGTAACCTCTTTGAGATCATGAAACGTAAGGTTTAGTGGCCGTGCATGCGCCAAGACATCTTGGACCTCCTTGAGACATGTGTATTGTGTGAAAAGAATACGTCCAAACCTGCACCTCCTAATTCTGTCCTACCCATCAAGGCTATGGAACCCTTCAAACAGTGGGCCCTTGACATTGTGGGACCGCTTCCCAAAGACAGACTAGGTGAAAAGTATATTATCACCGCTATCAACTATTTCACGCGTTGGCCAGTGGCCTGGGCCATAACCAACCACACTGCCACCACCGTTACCTGCTTTATTGGCAAGGAGATTGTGGCTTGTTTTGGGCAACCCAAGCGTCTCATCACAGATGGCGGGCCTGAACTTGTTGGACACGTTGTGAAGGCATACTGCGTCAAGAACGCGCTCCAGCATATAGTCACAACCCCCTACCATCTGCAAGCCAACAGGCGCGTGGAATGGTTAAACAGCTCCCTAGTTCAATTGATTGCCAAGCTCTCACAAGAGCACCCTAATACTGCGTGGACTGAACATCTTCCCACTGCCCTACTGATCCTGCGAGCAAGAATCAACAGGGGCACTGGGTTAAGTCCTAACACCCTGGACTTTGGAACACCTGACGGTCTGACAGGGGTTGAACAGGGGAAACTACGGTCCAGGGTTCCCGACAAACCCCCCTTAGTGCCAACTCCCTCCCTAGACTAATGGCACGCCAAAGCCCGGGAGATCAAACACAAGCGGATTGCAGGGGGGACAAAACACCTCAAAGCTAGATATGCCGTAGGTGACCCCGTCTACACCCTCAATCCCAATTCTTCCAAATTAGAACCCAACCACCTAGGGCCCTTCAAGGTGGCTGCCGTCTATGACAACAACACCTACCAACTTGAGGATGCCCAGGGAAACACTAATAAACTTTACCACAATTGTTTGCGCCCCTGTTGTGCCATCCCCACACAAAGGTTGTTTGTGCGGACTTTCCCAGACCTTCTGCAGACTCCAGTCCTGGTGTCTGACGACAAGCAGGGGGCAAGGGGGGTGTTGCAACCGAGGTTCAAACCTTGCCTGCTAATGTATCTTATGATACACAGGGGGCGCTCAATGAGTTGCCCCTTGACGTATCTAACGTTATGAATGAATCTGATGGCAATGTCAAATGGCAGGCACTTCATCCTAATTAGGAGCGTTGTCAATTTGACCTGCTGATCCCCGCACAAGTTATTCCTTGGCTCCAAACCCTACATGGAACTCCCCACTATGCCACCCCCTTGTGGCCTTGTGGCTTCCCCATTTAGTATATTAATCACAATATCCTACAATAAACAATACCTTGTTCTTATTATTCTGTCCTTTCCTATTGGACTATTGTTTTCCCCAATTCCAAATACTGAATCCTCATTGGTTCAGTTGCAACATGCAGGTTTCCAAGGAGCTCAAACAACTGCTGGATGCTGGACTGCTAGCTCCCTCTCAAAGTCCCTGGGCTTCCCCTCTGCTCATCTCAAAGAAAAAGGATGGAGGCCACTGGATTGTGATGGACTATCAAAGGTTGAATTCTCTAACCAAGAAAGATTCCTATCCCTTACCACGCATTGATGACGCTCTTTGACGCCTTGGAGGTTCTAAGTTTTTCTCTGCCATGGACTTGGCGTCTGGCTACTGGCAAGTTGACCTCTCTCCTGAAGACCGTCAGAAGGCTGTGCTCATCACATCAGAAGGATTGTTTGAACCTACCTGCATGCCGCAAGGGCTCTGTAATGCCCTGGAAACTTTCCAGAGGGCCATGGACTCCATCCTGCGTGACTTGAAGTTGTCGTGTGTCTTAGTCTATCTAGATGATATAGCAGTCTTCAGCGCAACTTTCACTGATCACCTAGCCTATCTTAAAGAGGTGTTCATAAATATCCAACAAGCTGGCCTCAAGCTAAAACCCTCTAAGTGTGCTTTCTTCAAAGAACGCCTTGAATTCCTGGGCCATAAAGTAACCCAAACGGGAATTTGTCCAATGACCAAGAAGTTTGAAGCCATTGACAAAATGCTTCTGCCCACCAACCTACAAGAAGTACAAGTCTTTCTGGGCATGATGGGTTATTATAGACAATTCATTCCTGATTTTGCTGATACTAGCAAACCCCTGGTCTAACTATTGTGTAATGCTCCTTTCAAATGGACCACCAGCCAACAGCAAGCCTTCAAGACTCTAAAGCAGAAACTCAAAGCACCCATTTTAGTGTACCCCAATTACAATAAGGAATTCATCTTGTACACTGATGCTAGTGACCTTGCTATTAGGGCTATCTTGGCTTAGATCAACAATGAAGGTGTGGACCACCCTGTAGCCTATACTTCCCGTGTGCTGAATAAGCATGAAAAGTATTATAGTGTTACAGAGAAGGAGTGTCTTGCTGTGCTGCATGCAGTCAAACAATTCCGCCACTACATATATGGTACCCATTTCACTGTTGTCACTGACTATGCTTTGCTCAAATGATTACAACAACTTAATGAGCCTGAAGGACGCTTAGCCAGATGGGCCCTCCACCTGCAAGGTTATGACTTCACTATGCTCCATTGCCCCAGGATTCAACATCAGAACACCAATGGGTTGTTCCAAATGCCCATCCTTGCCCTACATCCTGCTGAGGCAGACCACCTGTACGAGCTAATTGGCTACCCTTCTTCCTGGGAAAGTGAGACAGAAGAGGTTTGAATTGCCCTGTCCAAATTGTCTGAAGACACCCTCATATGCGACAACCAACTCTTCAAGAAGGTGCAGGGTCAATACCTGCCATACATGCGCCCCAGTCTTTGCCTCTCCTTGGTGTTGCAGGCTCATAAAGAAACTGGCCATGGAGGCATTGCTAAGACTTTTGACTGGCCATAGAAGAATTACTTCTGGGAGAATCTTTGCCTGTTGATCCCAGATGTCATAGCTAGTTGCCATGACTGCCAAATTCAGAGACCCCAAGCTGCTTCTCACAAGTTCAAATTGGTCCCCCCTCAACATGCCTTTCACACTGTCAGCATTGATGCTGTAGGTCCTCTCTCCCGCTCACGTTCTGGATGCTGCTTTATCCTAATTGCTGTCGACCACTTCAGCAAGTGGGTAGAAGCTCGCCCTACTAAAGACATCACTGCTAAGACTACTACTGCCTTCCTGCTGCAGGATGTTTTCTACCGCCATGGCTGCCCTCAAGTGCTATTATCAGACAACGGAACCAATTTCAATGCCAAACTTGTAACCTCTGTTATTGAAGCTCTAGGGACTCACCTGTCTTTCTCTGCCCCCTATAATCCTTCCACTAATGGGGCAGTTGAGCATGCCAACTTGACATTAGTTTCTATCATGAGGAAATTCACCTACTCTGACGCTGCTAATTGGGATCTATACTTACCTGCTGCACTCTTTGCCTATTGTCTGAGCCGACATCGGATCACAGGGTACTCCCCCTTTGCCATGTTGTATGGGCGTGAAGCCACCACTCTGTTGCTCTTGGGGGTTCCCCTACTCTCCTCTGATAAGACTATGAACCCTGACAACCACATCAAAGACTTAGTCAACCGCATCATTGATATACAAGCCACTGCCTACACTTCCGCCTATAAGACTAAGATGCTCAAGCTCTCTCCGGACAACGCTGGGCGTTCCCCCTTGCCTGAGTTTGATGTTGGTGACCATGTCCTATACTATCAACAATGTGTGGGTGGGCGCGCGCACAAACTGGACTCCTGTGGATTGGCCCTTTAGAGGTGACTTTCAAACAAGGATCTGAGTACACTGTAAAGCTCCTCTCCAGTGGTCGCCCTTTTGCTCGCGTACATGCCAAGTTCCTCCGCAAGTATCACCCCCCTAAGGCCAATCTAGAGGGGGGCAATGTCGTGAATAACGGCATTCACCATGTTTCAATTTCGCCTTTGGTGGGCCATTTTGAAGACAAATCTCTTGCTATCGCTTTCAACTCTCAAAATGAACTGGCTTCTGCTTCAGGAAATATGATTGTTTGGTTTCCTGACTCTGCGCAACTCACTTGCCCCACTCATGCTTGTGGTGAGTGATCCTACCATCCTGGTAGTGTTTTGTGGTATTCTCAACCACTGTATATTTCATTTCCATATTCACCAATAAAATTAAGCTCTATTCACATTTTTGTCTTTGTGTCTTCTGTACTTCTGCGCCTCTCTCTAGCCACGCCTAGCAGAGATTATTCATTCCAGGGCCGCAAGGTAAACGCAATTGCCTTCCCTGTCATCTAACCAAGACTTAGTACAAATCCAATCCTAAGGTTAGGATTCCCCGTTGTGTGTCTGTGCCGCGCCTCAGAACACGACATACCCCACAGAACCCCCGGCTTTGGGTGCCCCGGCTTGGAAAAAAAGCTGGTTAATTTGGACTATTTATTAGCTTGGTATTGTCCTCTTTTAAAAACAATCAGGAAGCCCAATTGAATGGGGCCACATCAATAACCACAAAGTTAACTAAATCTGAAATGGTTGGGATGTCTTCCAGCCAATCAGGGGGCACCGCAGAAATTACATTGAAACCCTCCAGTCCCCCTGGCCCTGGCCAGCAAAATTTCTCACATGGCCAATTATATGCAACACTTGAGGTCATGTGATCACTACCTGCCAACTCACCCCTTTTAACAATGCCAGGGGACTTTGAGTCCCCTGCTTGTCAATTCTCCAATTGATTAAAGTTTGAAGTTGACTGGATCTTTGGTTGGATCCTCTTGGCTAAAAGTGTTAAATGTGTTGGCCATTGTCTTTAATCTTACCTTTATCCGCCCCGGTTCAAACCTGTTCCTTCCTCTGAAACCCCTGGAACAAGCTCAAGTATATAGCTGCTCTTGTTTTTGCTTTCAGTTTTGAAACACACGTCCAAACTTTAAATATTTAGCTAAAATCATTATAAATACTTACTTTATTTTTAATCTTCTCTTTAATTTTCTTGTTTCAAACTTGTTTTTGCTCTCAACTTTTGCCAGGAAGACGTGCAAGCCCGTTGCCAAGCCTTGCAAGGACTGCCTATCACTTTCATCTGGCCTCTTGTTTGTGGGTCCCCCTGCTTACCAGTTTTTTATTATTTTTTCTTATAATAAGCCTCCCTACCTTGCCCAAATTTTGCTGTGAATTTAAAGATGATACACCCAGTCTTAAAATTTGTTGTGTTTTCCCTGGCCCCATTATTGCTGCTTTTATGGTCAACATCACCAGATTTGTGGTCAAAAATTGCCTCCTCTGCTTGGCTCGTGGGCGAGAATCCTTCCAGCCTTCTAAACCTTCCAAATGGTCTCCTGTTCTCTGAGGAGGCCGTGGTGAAGAGCTTGACCTGCAATGACCTGGACTTGGAGGATGCTGTCCGTACCTCCCTTACTCCTGCGGGTGAGGGGGCAACAAGGCCTTTCTTTCTTGACCCAGAAGTGAGCAGTTTGGTACCCTTGCGCGCTCCTGTGTTGCCTTCCTCCACCCTTACCTGTACGCCCTGGTTGCTCACTGGTTTGGTGTTGATGGGAATGAATGCCTATTTTCCTCAGCTATCTCTTGTGTCCTCTCTGTGGTCCCCTCTTTGAACGGCCGTCTCAGTCATTCACTGGGCGGAATCCTGGTGGTTTGTCTCACCAGGATGGGAGCTAAACTTAGTTAGTTTAGCCCCCCTCTCTCACAACATCCCTGTATATGCTATCAGGCTGGGCAATGTATCCCCTGGCAGAGCTGGTTGGCCAGGTATTGCGGAGAGATCTCCTGCTGGGATGCACTTGGGGCTGCTTTGCCCTGGCTGTTTGACTGCTGGGCCTGCCCTTGATAGATACTGCAGCCTTCAGGTTATTGGGGCCAGCCCAGATGATGAAGGCTGTAGGGTAGAACTAGGTGTCTCTCTTGCTTGCAGTGTTGCTGTTGATTGTGGGGTATGCACCAGTTATAGCGGGTTATGAGAGTGTCTTCTGTATGGAATTCAGACTGCCATATTGGGCTGGCAGGATTAGGATGGTTGACTAGCACTAGCAATTTGGGAGGCCTGTGGCTTGGGCTTGACACTGCACTTCCTTGACCCTCTGGGGTATCTTCTTAGGCAGGCTGTGATATTCTCTGTTGTGGAAGCTGGTTGGGTATGGGATGTCATGATTGGCACTTGAGGGCAATATCCAAGGGGGCATGGCGGTAAACCTTTATAATAAAAGGTCTGAGGTTTAAGCTAGCCTTGGGATAGCCTTTAGGGAAAAATTAAGAGGATGTACCTTAATTTCCTGGAAGGATTGAAGAGAGTTCCCTCTTAGTGAAAAGGAAAGGAATAAGCTTTAAGATTATAAAAACCAACATAAATGTGGATAAACTTTTATTTACTTAGAGAATTCTACTTATATAGTAGGTTGAGAGGGGTGATTGTTCAATAGGTAGACAAGGGGGTTGCTTGGCTGTGAAACCATACTAGGATCAGAATAATCAAGGTAGCACAATCTGGGGTGGGTGGATATTGATGTTGACCCATTTATGGAAAGGGGGCAACTGTGGTATTCAAAAGCAAACCTGGCCAAGTCTTCACAAGTATTATAATTTGCAGGCCATATTGAAATAGCATTAATAGTGCTATTTATGACGATTCCAGTCAATCCATTTTGTCTATTTGAAATCTGCTGCTAAAATTTTGCAGAGTATCTATTAGATCCGCACTTTGAAATATTTAGAAGTACAAAAAAATGGATTTAATTAAGAAAAAGCCTTATCACAGCTGTGATTTGAAATTTGGACGTAGGATTTGGCAATTCCGCAATTCGCCCCACAGGTTCTGAATCTACACTGATTATCTCAGCATCCCTTTGAAAAATGAAACCTTTCTTATTTGAACTTGCTTTATTAAAGGAACTGGGTGCTGAAATCGAAGCACCATTTGAGCTTAGTATCATAGTGGAGCTCGTCGCCAAAGAGGTTCTTGTATACCTTTGGTGCAAGCAGGCTAAAGCTGCAGAAGTTTTTCTCGGTAGTATAGACGAGGATCTCGCCCTCCATCTTGGCAAAGACGGTGCCATTGTTTTCGCAGCGAGGACCATTGGTAACTCGTGTGCAGGTAACTTCAACTAAGCCCTCGCGGAAGGTGTACATGTGGGAGTTCTTGAAGAGAGCCCTGCTTCCTCGGTATTTGAGGGTGGGGCGTGGGTCGTAGAGGTAAGCCGATGCGCAGGTGGCTAAGATGAGAAGCTTCATGGTGGTTGTTGGTGAGCACGTAAGCCTTTATATTGGATGCTAGTTTTGAAATCAAGTTGACTGGCGTGTTATCGCAAAGGAATTAATTCAAATATCGCCCTTGGGAATTGCTGCCAAATTAAATGATAATTAAGGTTTGGCCCAAACGTGGCAATGGGTTTTTAACTTGTATTCTTTGACATGCCCTTCTCGTGGGTTATACTTTCCATTTATACGAGAACCTCACTTTATAAATCCTCCTGTTCACTGTAGCGCTGGAAAGGACACAGCTTTTCAATTCCAACCCTTTATTCCTATTTAGGAAAGCGAGGCCTGCAATATTTCCTGCATTGGCGGAACCCAATTGGCATAAAATTAACTGTCCTTGGAAATAATTCCCCACACTGCAATCTGCATATTTCTAATTCCCAGACTCAAGTGCCAGTCTAAACTGTCCAGATGCGTTGAGCTTCAATCCACTTGAACCTTTGCCAAACCAAACAAGTGGAAACTTGTTTTCGCGACATGGAATCGAAATTATAAATTCAATTCATAAATAAAAATTACAAATAGAATCATAAACAAACTAATTTATATCTAATCAAATGTCGGCCCATGGGCATTCACTTGGACATAACTGAGGTTAGACTTTTGACAGTTAAAGGATCAACTCATTTTTTCGAATCTGACGTAATCAAGATCCAAGGCATGTGGTTCATGCAGCATCCAAAACATTTCCACTTGACTCCGCCTTTTTTCCATTGTGGATCTCCCCAGAACCTGACAGGGCAAGGCCGAAATAGCAATTTAAGATATTCTTGAATCACCATAAACTTAATACTAAATGCTATCTAAACTTGGATCAGGTGATGGTTTGATCTTCTCAAACCCCATCCCAAACAATAGGTCTATAAAAGGATTCTAGCACCGATGCTCTAGGGACATCATGTACAGAGGGTAGTTGCACCCCATCCGCTTTGAACCCAAGACCTGGTAAACATTTTTCTGGATGTTCCGCCAAATCTGGACAAGCTTGGTTTGCACCAGATGCTCCAACCAATCAATACATTGAACTAAATTATCAGATCGTATAAAATAATTGCACTTGGCATCATCTATCACAACATTCTGACCAAAGAGCTATAAAAATGGCCAAGTTTACCCTTTTGAGCTCAAAGTGACAAATGTCCCAGCGCATCTACTAGTACCCACTTCAATTCCAATCCCGTCTTTCTAAGAAACATAATATGATATTATGGCCTCATTTATAGTACTTTACAGAAGAAATTTATTCAAGTACAATAGTAAATGATATCAAATCGCGGTTCCCATAAAGAAAGCTGCCGGGATTGAAGTGGGTAACCATGCTACGTATCAACGACCTAGATCTGATATCTACATCCCAGCCTATTAGCCGATCTAGAACAAAAGCACCCATCCTATTGAGCTGTACTGTAAATTCATAACCTGTTGGTAAAGTTGCAGGATTGTCAATTCCAAGGACTAAAATAAATATCCCATCTCTAGCTTGGCTATCTTCTTGATCAAATCAATCTCTTCACCTCTTATTTGAATATTTCAAGTTGCAGGATCAGATATGACTTTGCAAATATCAAGCCATGCTGCATACTTGAAGTGGACAGAATGGATCAACTGGAATCAGATTGTTCAAAACCACCAGCCACTCTCATAAATTTTTCTATATTTTTTGAGATTGTGGGGTTGTCAAACTCAACAACCAGATTTCATTTCACAAATAAAAGCTAATATTAAATCCAAAAAATGCAGGATTTGGAATCTAATTCTGAATAGCTGGTACCATGTGCTACCTTAGGCGCAGCCAAGGGACACAGCAGAGAGATCCCAGCCATAGGATCAGGTCCATACTAAGCCAGGTGGTTAACCTTCAGGGATGGACAGAGGATCTACCTTAAGGCCCTAGGAAGGTATAATATTATCAAAACAGCAGGCTCAACCTGCCAGCAAGGTTCTGAGTAAGCAGGTTTGTGACCTGCAATTCAATTATCCAGTCACTTGAAGCCAAACTAATAAGTTGACTCAAATTTCCAAATCCAACAACATTGACAAAGGCTGATCCCTTATGGTGGATACATTGTTTTGGTGCTTGAATCATTACCAGGATCAGGCCACCCCTTTCACCATCCCACTGTGTGATCAACACAATTGTGTTCCTGTTATCCACAATTCACAATGACTGTATAATAATTATCTCTCAATAAAGAATATTATCTAGCTTCTAAACAGTTTCCCCTTATAACTCTGCTAAAACAGCACAGTTACAACATTGGTAGCATAGGTAGGTTCTCCATCCTACCTTATCTTACAAAATTCTGCCTGTTGCCTGTACTTGCCGCGGTCAACAAATCCTTAATAGAATCATGTCTGGCCTCCTGCTAGACTGGACACCGTACACACCTGGTGTCAAGATACCTGATGATTTTGTTCTTTACCAGAACATGGTGATCCTGCTTTCCGCCTTCAATGCCCTGTCAGCGCAAGGCTTCTTCCAAGCACCTGCTGCCATACCTCAAGCAACTGAGGACAGTGTCATGCCAGCCTATGTGGCCCAGAGACTCCAAAGTGCCACCTTGGAACCTTTTGCTGGAGCCAACAACAGCAATGCTGCGGCATGGATTCAATCTGCCCAGAGCAAGCTGGCACAAATGGAATGCCTGCAACAGTTCTGGATTGTAGAGATCTCCATCTGATTGAAACACAGCGCTAGCACCTGGTGCAACAAGTGGCACCAGGAGCACACTGTGAAGGATTGGGATACCTTCAAACAGGACTTCTTGGCAAGGTTTGCGCTTAAGGACACCACGCTCATGATCATACGCCATGTGAAGAATCTAACTCAAATGGGCACAGTAAAGGAGCTCACCTGAGAATATGAGGAACTCCAAATACGTGCCTCATCAGATATGGCCTTTGACACTCCAGCTACCCATCTCATGTACTACACTGCACTCAAGTCACATGTAATGAGACATGTAAACCTGGACCAAGTAACCAACTTGCAAAGCCTGTATTGTAAGGCAGAGAAAGCAGAACAAACGTCCAATGCTCTCCACAAGGCACAAACTGGGAAAAGAGAGCGGCCTAAAGACTCTCACCCAACTGGACACTCCAACCAACTGCCCCCTGGGAAAAGTAACAGCAATTTGAATCACAACCCCGCAGGTTCAAATGGTCATGGAAACGGTAACAAGGGCCAGTCAAACCGTACCCATTTCTGTATCACTGCCACACAAAACAATCAAGACAAGGGAAAAGCCTGGGGAGAGCACTAAGCAAGCCAAGCTTTCCCTGCACAACTCCCAACTTGCCCAACAATGAGTACTAATCCAAGGACGTGGAGCAATGTCAAATGATCCAAGTACCCTTGGAAGACCCAGTACTTTACACCATCACCAGACATCCCAATAAACTGATGTCTTACCCTTTCTGCTTTTTCAGTTACACAGGCTCAGCACTCCTGGACTTGGGCGCAGACCAAACCCTAGTCAACAGCAGCTTTGTAGACAAGTTCAAGCTGACCACTAATCCTTTGCGGATTAAGAACGTGGTTCTAGCTGATGAACAACACATTACTGTGACAAGGGAAACCACCCCCTTCTCTGTCATGCTAGAGAACTTGCATTCCACCATCCAAGGCCCTGTCATCAATTTTCCCAAGTTTGACATTGTGCTAGGACTGGACTGGTTGCAAAGGAACAATCTCCATGTAGACTGGACAACCTCAGTACTTACCATCATGCATGAAGGTGTTAATCACCAGATCTAACCTGACTCAGTGGACCAACTCCTGCATAACCACGTTTTGTACACATTACAGAGACTCTGGACAAAAAGGAGAACCTCAAGGCAATTGACTGGGACTCCTGTCAGTACAAGATCATACACTTCAAGGACCACCAAGATACCACTACCCCTCAGGATTGCAAAATTATAGCCTGCCATCCAGAGATCTTCAAAGAGGCTCTGCCAGGGTTGCCGCCAGAGAAACACATCCAACACTCCATCCAACTCAAAGGAGCTGTACCTAAGGCGCTCCCCATCTACTGCCTTACCCCAAACAAAGACAACACCCTACCTGCTTACCTCAAGGAGGCGCTGGAAAAAGGTCTTATCTGCCCCTCACAGTCTCCTTTTGGTACTGCCTATTCTTTGTGGCAAAAGTAATAGTACTCTGCACCTAGTCACAGATCACCAAGCCCTAAGCAAAGTTAAAATTAAGAATTGTTACCCACTACCACTCATTGACAACCTTTTTGATGCTTTGGTGGCGCCACAGTCTTCTCCAAGATTGACCTGACCGCAGGCTATAACCAGATCTGTATCAAGGAGGAAGACATCCCCAAAACATCATTCTGCACTAAATACGGTTCATACAGTGTGTGGTACACAACTTTAGTATGACAAACACCCCGTCAACCTTTGTGACCTTCATGAACGAGGTGTTTGCCCCACATTGGCAAGCATGCCTTGGTATACCTGGACAGCATCATCATCTATAGCCTCTCAGTAGAACAATCCCATAAGGACTTGGAGGCAGTCTTTGCTACTCTGGCACAACATAAGCTGCTAGCCAAGCCCTCCAAATGCCAGTTCTTCCGCAAACAGTTGCCCTTCCTGGGACACATTGTTTCAAAGGATGGCATCAGGCCTGACAGCCAGAAAACCCAGGCCATTTGCAAAATGCCACCTCCAAAGGACAATTCAGAACTCTGTACATTCTTGGGAATGGTTTCCTATGTAAAAAAATTCATACCTGACTATGGTGTTCTGACTGCATTCTTCCGCCATAACTGGCGCCAAATCCAAGTTTGGATGGACCCCCCAATGCAACCTTTGCTTCAGATGTCTTAAGGAGAAGCTCACAACAGCACCCTTTTTACAATAACCCAAACACAATGGGGAGTATCAAATGGAGACAGACGCCTCTGGCGCATCCATTGGGGGAGTACTACAAATCAAAAACAATGATGGTGACTTCCTGCCCGTAGCCTATGAATCACGCAAACTGACAGATGGCAAGTGCTGATACCCTACACATGACAAGGAATTGTTAGCAATTGTGCACTGCCTGGTCAAATGGCGTTGTTACCTAGAACAACAGAAGGAATTCACAGCATTGACCAACCACAAGTCACTCATATACTTCAAAACACAGGTGAACCTCTCCCGCCATCAAGCCCTCTGGATGGAGCTCCTGGAGAGGTTCAATATGGTCATACAATACAAACCTGGTCCTGAACTTGCCATGGCAGACACACTCTTGCGCCTATACGTTAGAACTACAAGGGGCAAAAATGGGCTTGACCTATACTGGCCTCTCTTAGTGCTCCAGACAAAGGGCAAGGGCTTCCACCCCTGGCACCACAGACGTAACAAAAGAAACAGTCATCAAGAACAAACACTTATTTGCAGACGTGTACGGGACTTTACATCAAAAAATGACCAACAGAACCACCATCCCTTATGTCCCCACACATCAGCAAGTTGACACAATCCTGTGTTATCACAGGAAACTTAGGACACACAAAAAGTCACAACCTCTATGTCAGAAATTGCGCCATTAATGCTATTTTGATATGGCCTTCA